>JAULKK010275906.1:0-14962 GCA_032355705.1 Rubia peregrina
GCCTCGAGTTGGACTTTAGACGATACCCTAAGCTCGAAGCTCGTGGGCCTCGAGGTGTCGTGGCCCAGGTATCATCACCAGCATTAGTAATCATCCAGTCCTACACTCTCGAACACAGTGTAGTTCTTACGGTGTGAACGAAGCACTTGCCCTCAATTTTGTGGGCGCTTTGGTGTCATATTGGTCCAAAAATAATAGTTGCTTCTAGCCGTGAAATTGCATGCGCTCACATTCAGACCCTTCAGGAACGTAGTGGCAACTCACATTAACATTATAGCTATTCCATATAGCCGTGATCTTTTCCACTTTCACTTTGCATGGAAACTTTACAGGCTCTGTGTATTCGGCAACACGCAATCTTGAACTCTCACTGTCTTTTTGGTTCTTTTGATCTTAAAGTATTCCACATCTCTCTATCTGGTCAATTTTTTGTCATAGAAATACTTGATGGTTAGAAGTGTGCTGCAGACAGAAGAAACTATCTCTAATATCTTAGAAATGAATTAATAGGTTGTTTATGTTTGCAGTTGGGTTAGTGACATAAAGTACATAAATACAAAATCTTAAATAGCGAGTTTTTCTAACTCAGACGAAAATTGTATGAACTCTATTGTTCATTCATTTTATTTTTTATTATTTTCAAATGTAAACCGAAGTAGAAAATTGACTTGATGTTTAACTAATTCTAAAAACTAAATATAAAATAATAAACAATTTTCAATATTTATATAATTAGGCTATTTCCATGGGTTTCACGACCATATTTGACTAATTTAATTTATATATGTTTCCCTAAGTATGGTGTGACTATATATATTTTTTACCGTTGTACTTACCATCTATGATGGTTTTTAATCACCCATATATATAGTGGTAAGAGAAGGGCATCCGAAATTCAAATTCCAGTACAACAAATGGTTGATTCAGAATAATACAATGATGATTATGCAGTTGCAATTAATTTTGACTAATGGAATCTGGAAAGTCCGAAAGAATGTTAATAATCGAACAATCAGTCCTGAAATAAAAACAACCACATCCTAACTAGAAGCACAATATTAGAAACAATCTAGTACTAAATGAAAAAATAAGAACACAAAAGGAAATAAAAAATACTTCATTAGGATTCTGATTATGCGAGTTATATAATCAGTTCACTTCGAAATAATTTTAAAAAAAATTAATTAATTTTTTCACTAAACCAAAGGATATTTTAGTATTGATGAACGTTTATGGATATATATCATTATAGTGAAGCATTTCATGTTGATTTTAAATACATTACTAATATTTGTTTGTGCAATGCACTGTACTTGCCCCGTTCTAAGAGCATAAGTAGTTGTTTCATTAGATTTTAAATTAATTTAAATATTAATGATATTTTAGTGTGCAACTCATGTTGTGTCTTTAAAAATTGTGTGAAAACTTTTTTTTAAAATTAAAAATCAAACATAAGAAGAATTTTCCCGCACGGTTTAACATTAAAATTTGAACCTCAATTGTTTTTTGCAATATATTGAAAATGAGCATTTACTCCCCAGTTGTATGGCCTTGTATTGATTTATTGTTGCTTGTTGTGAAACCTTGCTCCATTCAAATTCATGTATTTCCGCTGCGTGCTCGATCCACGTCCCCTCTAAAGGCTTGCTATGCAAGGCGCAACCAAGCTGAGTGCAATGAGCGTGAAATATAGGCGGTAGTCGTGACACTCTAGCACGACTAGGCCGCACGGTTAACTCCTTGAGAGGGTGACTCATGACAGTTTTTGATAGTGAAGTATTCCACATCTCTCTTTCCAGGTCAGGTTTTTGGCATGGAATTGTTAGATGGTTTGGAGTGTGCTACAGGCAGAAGAAACTGTCGCTAAGATCTCATAAATGAATTTATAGGGTGTTTATGTTTAAAGTTGGGTTAGTGAATATAAGGTTAATAAATCTAAAATATTGAATAGCGAGCTTTTCTAACTAAGATGAAAATTGTATGAACTCTATTGTTCATTCATTTTATTTTTTATTATTTTCAAATTATAAACCAAAGTAGACATTTGACTTGATGTTTAACTAATTCTAAAAAATATTTATACAAATGTTAAACAACTTTCAATATTTCTATAAATGGGCGATATTCGTGCGGTGCACGGTCATGTTTGACAAATTTAATTTGTATATTTTTCCCCACATATTATGTGTCTATATATTTTGTTACCATTGTACTAACCATCTATGATGGTTTTTAATCACATATATGGTTGATTCAGAACAACACAATAGTGATGATGCAGTTGCAATTAAGTGTGGCAAAGAGGATCTCCGAAGTCCTAAAGAAGCTTAATAATCGAACAAGCAGTGCTAAATGAAAACAACACGTCATAACTAGAAACACAATACAAGAAACAATCTAGTACCTTATGGAAAAATAAGAACATGAAAGGAAATAAAAATACTGCATTGGAATTTTTATTATAAAGGATCTTGGGAGAAAAGTATTTTAAAAGAAACAAATCAGCTTTCTGTGAGTTATATAATTAGTTGACTCGAAATAATTTTTAAAATATTAATTAAATTTTTCATCAAACCAAATGAGATTTTATTATTAATGAACGTTTGAGGAGATATATCGTTATATTGAAGCATTTAATATTGATTTTTATTACATTACAAATAAATGTTCATGCAATTCATGGTACTCTCCCAGTTCTAAGAGCATAAGAAGTTATTTCATTAGTTTTTAAATTAAATTAAAAATATTAATGATATTTTTGGTGTGATACGTATGTTGTGTCTTTAAAAATTGTGTGAACCCTCTTTTTATTATTATTAAAAATCAAACATAAGAAGAATTTCTCCGTGCGGTTTAACATTGAAATTCAAATTTCAAATCAATCTAAGTGGTTGATCATTCCTATAGTTTTATGAAAACTACAAACATTATCCTCCTAGTCCTAATTCATGAAAACCTGAATCTACGAGGCATAAAAATCTAGTAAGTTTTATCACACACAACAACAATAGATCGCCCGTCACAATTTACAGCATTGAGGCACTCGAGGGGTCTCTCTCTAGATACCCATATGCATCCACTTCAACGAACCCTCCATTTTGATAACATTGGATGGAGACGGGATTGATGATTCTTTGTTAGCCCTCTTCGCATCGGTAGTAGTACAATTAGTGCACACGAACATATCGAGTAGCTTTGTTTGCTCGATATTCATCCCAAGAAAAGCGGGATAAAACCATTCCTTTCACCCCATGCACTGGACAATGAAATCATGCAGGTTGTAGGGCATCTCACACTTACAATTCACAGCGACACGGTCGGGGACAAAACCACTGGAGCCAGCCTTCTATTCAAACCGAATATAGTAATCATCCAGTCCTTCACCCTCGAACTTGGTGTATTTCTTTCTGGTGTGGACGAAACACTTTACCTCAATCTTTTGGTGTTATGGTGTCATAGTGATCCAAAAGGAACAGTTCCTTTTAGCTGCGAAACTTCCTGCGCTCTCCTTCAGACCCTTTGGGAATGTAAGAACAAGTGACATTGACATTGAAGCTATTGCATATAGCCATGATGTTTTTCGCCCGCAGCATGCATGGAAACTTGCCAGGCTCCGGCGCTTCAGCAATACCCAATATTGAACTCTCATTTTCTTGTTGATTCTTTTGATCGTGAAGTACTCCACATCTCCCTTTTCGGGTTAGCTTTTTGCCACAGAAATGCTTGATGGTTTGGAATATGCTGTAGACTGAAGAAACCGTCGCTAGTATCTCAGAAATGTATTCACTGGGTGTTTATGCTTACAGGTGGATCTGTCAATACAAGGTATATAAATCAAAATTTTAAATAGTGAGCTTTTCTAACTCAGATGAAAATTGCATAACTCCATTGTTCATTCTTCTTCTTTTTTCAAAATGTAAACCGAAGTAGACAATTGACTAGCTCTTTAACTAATTCTAAAAAAACCATGTATACGAATGATAAAACAAATTCAATATTTATATAATCAAGACATCTGTGGGTTGCATAGCAATATTTGACTAATTTCATTTATATACTTTTCCCCATGTGTGGTGTGACTATATATTTTTGTTGCCTTTGTACTAACCATATATGATGGTTTTTAAATCACCCATAGATTTGGTAGTAAGAGAAGGGCATCCAAAGTTGAAACTCAAATACAACAATGGTTGATTCTTAATAACACAACGATGATGATGCAGTTTCAATTAATTGTGACAAAGGGAATTTGCAAAGTCCTGAAGAATCTTAATAATCGAATAAGAAATTCTGAAATAAAACAGAACATCATAACTAGAAGCACAATATTGGACACAATCTAGTACCAAATGAAAAATAAAAACATAAAAGGAAATGATAATAAATCATTAGGATTCTGATTATGAACAATCCAGGGAGAAAAATATTTCAAAAGAAATAAATCAGCTTTATGCTAGTTATATAATCAATTCCCTTCCATATAATTTCAAAAATATTAACTAAAATTTTTCATCAAACCAAATGAGATTTTAGTATTGATGAACGTTTAAGGAGATTTTAGTAGTGAAGCTTTTCATGTTGATTTAAAATACATTACTCATAAATGTTCGTACAATGCACAGTACTCACCAAGTTCTAAGACTATAAGAAGTTATTTCATTTGTTTTTAAATTTAATTTAAAATTTTAATGATATTTTCAGTGTGTAACTCCTGTTGTGTCTTAAAAATTGTGTGAACACTCTTTTTCTTTTATTAAAAATCGAACATAAGAAGAACGAACCCGTACGGATTAACATTCAAATTCAAACTTCAAATAAATATGGGCGGCTCATCATTCTTTTGGTCCAATGAAAACAACTAGTACATCCATTATCCTCCTAGTCCTAATTAATGAAAACATGAATCAAGGAGACAAAAAATGTACTCCCTCCGTCCCTTTATAAAATGTCTCACCACTTTTTTTCACTATTCATTGATGATTTTATGACTTTAATATCTTAAATTATGTATAACAATAAATTATTAAAATTAGATACTCTAAAAATATAAGTTACGATGAATCTAGCAATATATCATACGATAATTTTTACATTTGAATGGTTAAAGATTATTTCAATGCAAACTGCATTAATTTTACTGATGAATAGTGAAGTAAGACACATGTAGAGGGACAGAGGGAGTAGTGGGTTCAATTAAACACAACAACAGCAGATAGCCTGCCCCAATCTACAATATTGAGACATTCAAGGGGCCCTTCTCTAGACACCTGTCTCCATCCCCTTCGACGAACCCTCCATTTGTAGCTATTGCATATAGCCATGATCTTATCCACTCGCACTATCCATGGAAACTTGCCAACCTCCATTGCATTCAGCAACACACGATGTTGAACTCTCACGGTCTTGTTGGTACTTTTGATAGTGAATCATTGAACATCTCTCTTTCTGGGCAAGGTTTTTGTCATGGAAATGCTAGATGGTTTGTAGTGTGTTGCAGACTGAAGAAATAGTCGTTAATATCTCATAAATGTATTTATAGGGTGTTTATGTTTACAGTTGGGTCAGTGAATATAAGGTAAATAAATTTAAAATCTTGAATAGCAAGCTTTTCTAACTCAGACGAAAATTGTATGAACTCTATTGTTCATTCTTCTTCTTTTTTCAAAATGTAAACTGAAGTAGACAATTGACTTGATGTTAAACTAATTCTAAAAACTATATATACAAATGATAAACAATTTTTAATATTTATATAATTGGAAAATATTTTTGCATTGCACAGCAATATTTTGACTAATTTAACTTACATTCATTTCCCCACGTATGGAGTGAATATATGTATTTGTTACCATCGTACTAACCATCTATGATTGTTTTTAATCACCGATAGATATGGTGGTAAGAGAAGGGCATCCGAAATTCAAACTCCAATACAACAAATGGTTGATTCAGAACAAAACAACGATGATGATGTAATTGCAATTAATTGTGACCAAGGGAATTTGGAAAGTCCTGAAGGATCTTAATAATAAAACAAGTTGTACTGAAATTAAAAAAAACACGTCATAACTAGAAGCACAATATTGGAAACAATCTAGTACCAAATGAAAAATAAGAACACAAAAGGAAGTAAAAATACTTCATTAGGATTCTGATTATTAATGATCCAGGGAGAAAAGTATTTCAAAAGAAATAAAAAATTATATGAGTTATATAATTAGTTCACTATGAAATATATTTTTAAATTTTAATTAAATTTGATCGTCAAACCAAATGAGATTTTAGTATTGATGAACGTTTATAGAGATATACCATTATAGTGAATCGTTTCTTGTTGATTTTAAATTCATTATTCGTAAATGTTCGTGCAATGCATGATATTCACACAGTTCCAGGAGCATAAGAAGTTTTTTCAGTAGTTTTTATATTTAATTTAAAATATTAATGATATTTTCAGTGTGCAACTCATGCTGTGTCTTTTTTATGAAAACAACTAAAGACATAATCCTCCTTGTCCTAATTAAAAAAACATGAATCTATGAGGCATAAAAATGTAGTATGTTCTATCACACACAACAACAGCCGTTCGCCCGCATTAATTTACATTATTAAGACACTCAAGGGGTCTCTCTCTAGACACCCATCTTAGTCCTCTTCAACGAACCCTCTATCTGGACAACATTGGTGGGAGACGGGATCGATGATTCCTTGTTGGCCCTCTTCACATCTTTAGTAGCGCACTCATTGCACATGAACATATCGAGCATCTTTGTTTGCTCGATATTCATCCCAAGACATGAGGGAGAAAACCAATCTTGATATGAATCTCCTTGCGAAGACTCTGAATTGAGGAATATCGGGTCTTTGACAAAAGTAGGGATCTCGCCCAACTTACTTGTATCGCACAAAATTCAAGCATCTAGCCCGCAGGGTACACTCAATTCTGACTTGCTCTCTAAATAGCCTGCAGGTTTAGATCACAAGGTTTCTTTGCTCACTAACTAGCTCGTAAGATTAGTTCACAAAGGAGATTGATACTTAATTAACCCACAGGATTAAGTAACAATGAGTATAACTCAAAATTCTGAATATTTAGTTGATAAAAAAGTGCTGAAGAACTCGACCATCCCTATCTTTAAAATGAGGAGATTTTCGAACACAAATCCTAATTACAGTTGGAATCTCAATCAACTTATGGCAGGTTGAAGAAGCTAAAGCCATATCTAACTAGAACTCCTAATTTAAACCCTAATTCGGCCGTGTATAAATAGAATTAGACTAGAAAACTATTTCCTTATCTAATCTTACCAAATCTAATTCTAATCAGAATAAAAGGCAATTTTTTAAAACCCTAATAGACTGATTTTCAAATATATTAACTCTTCAAAAGCCCACATGGCCGAGTTATTGGACTGAAATAAAATAAGGTTACAATGATCACACTATCTCATTAAAAAAACCTAGTGGGAAAAAGAGTATAGTGTTCCTCATAATGTCTTCAGTTGATCGACAAGCTTGCATAATTAATCCAAGCCCTAGCCGACTTCTTCTTTAATTCTTCATCATGAAGTTGATCAATCAAAGCATTCAATGTCTCATCCCTAAACTTTGTTCTTGACCTTGTCATCGGTCCAGCCATATCACTTAGAGGACCCCGAACATAACCCTTGAATGTTTCTTCAATTTGTGGAATGTATTCATTTATGGTGGTAGTCGTCATAGGATCTCCATCAAATATTTTCACCCCTCGCACTGGAAAATGAAATCATGCAGGTTGTATGACATCTCACACTTACAATACACAGAGATATAGTCGGGGACAAAACCGTTGGAGCCATCTTTGTACTAGAACTAGCAGTAGTAATCATCCAGTCCTACACTCTCAAACTCGGTGTTGTTCTTGAAGGTGTGGACGAAGCACTTGCCTTCAATCTTGCAGGCGATTAGGTGTCTAGTGGTCCAAAAGAAACCGTTCCTTCAAGCCGTGGAACTGCCTATGCTTGCCTTCAAGCCCAGTAAAAATTTAGTACCAACTCACAATGACATTGTAGCTATTGCATATAGCGATGATCTTTGTCACTCGTGCTATCCATTGACACTATTGCTAATATCTCAGAAATGTATTTATGGAGCTTTATGTTTAAGTTTGGTCAATGAATATATGGTAAATAAATCCAAAATCCTGAATATAAGGCTTTTCTAACTCAAAAAATATTATGAACTCTATTGTTCATTCATTTTCATTTTTATTACTCTCAAAATGTAAACCGATGTACACAATTGACTTGATGTTTAACTGATTCTAAAAACTATATATGCAAATGATTTAAAACAATTCAATATTTATATAATTGGGCTATATATGTGCGTTGTACAGCCATATTTGTCTAATTTAGTTTAGATACTTTTTCCCCACATATGGTTTGACTATATGTATATTTTTTACCATTGTACTAACCATCTATGATGGTTTTTTATCACCTATAGATATGGTGGTAAGAAAAGGGCATATGAAGTTCAAACTCCAATACAACAAATGGTTGCTTTAGAACAACACAACGTCGATGAAGCAGTTGCAATTAATTGCGATAAAGGGAATCTAGAAAGTCCTAAAAAATCTTAATAATCAAACAAGCAGTGCTGAAATAAAAACATCACATCAAAACTAGAAGCACAATATTGGAAACAATCTAGTCCCGAATTAAAAAATAAGAAAACAAGAGGAAATAAAAAAAATACTTTATTAGGATTCTGATTATGAATGATCCAGAGAGAAAAGTATTCAAAGGAAATAAATCAGCTTTATGCGAGTTAGATAATCAATTCACTTGGAAATAATTTTGAAAAATATTAGTTTAATTTTTTTCATAAAACCAAACGATATTTTAGTATTGATGAATGTTTATGGACATATATCATTATAGTCAAGCGTTTCATGTTTATTTTAAATACATAACTCATAAATGTTCGTGCAATGCACGATACTTGCCCAGCTCAAAGAGCATAAGATGTTATTTCATTAGACTTTTAATTTATTGTAAAATATTATTGATATTTTTAGTGTGCGACTCCTGTTGTGTCTTTAAAAATTGTGTGACCGCTCTTTTTTTAAAAATTAAAAATCAAACAGAAGATGAATTTTCCCACATGGTTTAATATTCAATTTCGAACATCTAATCAATATGAGCAGCTAATCATTCCTACAGGTTTTATGAAAACAACTACAAACATTGTCCTCATAGTCCTAATTTATGAAAGCTTGAATCTAGAAGGCATAAAAATGTAGTAAGTTCTATCACACAACAACAGCCGGTCGCCCGCCATATTTTCATTATTGAGATACTTAAGGGGCCTCTCTCTAGACACCCGTCTTCATCCTCCTCGACGAACCCTCCATCTAGATGACATTGGCTGGAGATAAGATTGATGATTCTTTCTCGGGCTTCTTAGCATCTGTAATAGCACAGTCATTGCAAACGAACATATCGAGTAGCTTTGTTTACTCGATATTCATCCCAAGACACGCGGGATAAAATTAATCCTTTCACCCCTTGCTCTGGAGAATGAACTCATGAGGGTTGTAGGACATATCACACTTACAATACACAGGGACTCCGTCAGGTTTAAAACCATTGGAGCCAGCCTTGTACACGAACTGGCAGCGGTAATTATCCAGTCCTACATTCTCCAACTTGATGTAGTTCTTGAAGGTGTGGATGAATCCACTTTCCTTCAATCTTGTGTCGTAGTGGTCCAAAAGGAACAGTTCCTTCAAACCGTGGAACTTCATGCGCTCGCCTTCAGATCCCTCGAGAATGTAGTACCAACTCATATTGACGTTGTAGCGATTGCATATAGCCATGATCTTTTCCACTCGTGCTATCCATGGAAACTTTCCAAGCACCAATGCTTTCGGCAACATGCAATCTTGAACTCTCACGATCTTGTTGGTTCTTTTGATAGTGAAGTATTCAATGTTTCTCTTTCTGGGTCAGGATTTTACCATGCTAATGCTAGATGGTTTGGAGTATGCCGCAGACTGAAGAAACTGTCGCTAATATCTTAGAAATGTATTTATGGATTTTTTATGTTCACAATTGGGTCAGTGAATATAAGGTAAATAACTCCAAAATCTTGAATAGCGAGCTTTTCTAACTCAGACAAAAAAATTATGAACTCTATTGTTTATTCATTTAATTTTTTTTATTTTCAAAATTCAAACCAAAATAGACAATTTACTTAATGTTTGACTAATTATAAAAACTATATATACAAATGATAGACAATTTTCAATATTTATATAATTGGGCAATATCTGTGCGTTGCACGGCCATATTTGATAATTTTAATTTATATACTTTTCCCCACGTATGGTGTGACAATATATTTTTGTTATCATTTTACTTACCATCTATAATGTTGTTCAATCGTCCATAGATATGGTGGTAAGAGAAGGGGATCCAAAGTTCAAACTCCAATACAACAAATGGTTTATTCAAAACAACACAACGATGATGATTTTGTTGCAATTAATTACGACAAAAGAAATCTGCAAAGTCCAGAAGAAGCTTAGTAATCGAACAAGCAGTGCCAAAATGAAAACAATATATCATAACTAGAAGCACAATAATGGAAAAAATCTAGTACCAAATGAAAAACTAAGAACACAAAAGGAAATAAAAAATACTGCATTAGGAATGTTATTTTGAATGACCCAGGGGGAAAAGTATTTCAAAAGAAATAAACCAGCTTTGTGCGAGTCATATAATCAGTTGACTCGAAATAAAAAAAATTAAATTAATTTTTTTCACTAAACCAAATGAGATTTTAGTATTGATGAACGCTTATGGATATTTATCATTATATTGCAGCATTTCATATTAATTTTAAATATATTACTCATAAATGTTCATACAATGCACAGTACTCACCTAGTTCTAAGAGCATAAGAAGTTATTTCATTAGTTTTTAAATTTAATTTAAAATATCAATGACATTTTTGGTTAGCAACTCTTGTTGTGTCTTTAAAAGTTGTGTGAACCCTTTTTTATTATTATTAAAAATAAACATCGAAAGAATTTCCCAGCAAGGTTTAACATTCAATTCAAACTTCAAATCTATATGAGCAGATGATCATTCCAATAGTTTTTAAGAGAGAAAAACTTCAGACATTATCCACCTATTCCTAATTCATGAAAACATGAATCTAGGAGGCATAAAAAAAGTAGTAGGTTCTATCACACACAACAACTGCACATCGCCCTCCTTAATTTACAACATTGAGACACTCAAAGGGCCTCTCTCTAGACCCCTTGTCTTCATCCTCTTCAACGAACCCTCTCTCTGGACAACATTAGCAGGAGAGGGTATCGATGATTCCTTTTTGGCCCTCTTCGCATCCGTAGCAGCACAGTCGGTGCACACGAACATATCGAGAAACTTTATTTGCTAGATATTCATCCCAAGACACGCGGGATAAAACCATTCCTTTCACCCCTCGCACTGGAAGATGAAATATTGCGAGGTGTAAGGCATCTCATACTTATAATACACAATGACACAATCGGCTACAAAACCGCTAAAGTCAACCTTGTACTCAAACCAGCTGTAGTAATTATCCAATCCTACGCTCTCGAGCTTGGTGTAGTTATATAAGGTTTGGACGAAGCACTTGCCCTCAATCTTGTGGGTGATCTGTGCCATAGTGGTCTAAAAGGAACAGTTCCTTCGAACCACGGAACTGCCTGCTCAGACCCTACAGGAATGTAGTAATAACTCACATTGGTGTTGTAGCTATTGCGTATAGCCGTGACTTTTTCCACTCACGCTATCCATGGAAACTTTCCAGCTTCTGATGCATTCAGCAACACGGAATCTTGAACTCTCATGATCTTGTTAGTTCTTTTGATAGTGAAATATTGAACATCTCTCTTTCCGGGTAAGGTTTTTTCCATAAAAATTGTTTGGAGTATGCTGCAGACTGAAGAAATTGTCGCTTATATCTCATAAATGTATTTATGGGGTGTTTATGTTTACAATTGGGTCAGTGAATAAAATGTAATAAATCCAAAATCTTCAATAGCGAGCTTTCTAAATCAGACAAAAATTGTATGAATTCTACCATTCATTCAATTTATTTTTTATTATTTTCAAAATGTAAATTGAAGTAGACAAATAGCTTGATATTTAACTATTTCTAAAAGCTATATATACAAATCATAAACAATTTTTTATATTCAGATAATTGGGTGATATCCGTGCATTTAATGGCCATATTTGAGTAATTTAATTTATACACTTTTCCCATGTATGGAGTGAATATATATATTTGTTACCATTGTACTAACCATCAATGTTGGATTTTAATCACCCATAGATATGGTCGTAATAAAAAGGCATCCGAAGTTCAAACACCAATACAACAAAAAGTTGATTCACAGCAAAACAACGATGATGAAGCAGTTGAACTTAATTGCGACAAAGGGAATCTGGAAAGTCATGGAGAATCTTCATAATCGAACAAGTAGTGCGGGAAAAAAATAGCACATCATAACTAGAAGCACAACATTGGAAAAATAAGAACACAAAAGGATGAAAAAATACTTCATTAGGATTATGATTTTGAATTATCCAAGGAGAAAAGTATTTCAAAAGAAATAAATCATCTTTATGTGAGTCATATAATCAGTTCACTATGATATAATTTTAAAAAATAATAATTAACTTATTATAGTTCATTATGAAATAATTTTATCACTATGAAGTAATTTTAAAAATAATAATTTTATAATCAATCCTAATCTCTCGAACTTGGTGTAGTTCTTGAAGGTGCGGATGAAGCACTTGCCTTCAATCTTGTTGGGGCTCAGGTTTCATAGTGGTCCAAAAGGAATAGTTCCTTCAAGCTGCTGATCATTCCTTTAGTTTTTATGAAAACAACTACAGACATTGTCCTCCTAGTCCTAATTAATGAAAACATGAATCTAGGATGCAAAAAATTGTAGTAAGTTCTATCACACACAACAACAGCCGATCGTCAGCCTATATTTACATTATTGAGACACTTAAGGGCCTCTCTCTAGACACCCGTCTTCATCATCTTTGACGAACCCTCCATCTAGACAACATTGGTGGGAGACAAGATCGATGATACCTTGTCGGGCCTCTTGTCATCCGTACCACCACAGTTATTGCACACGAACATATCAAGCAGCTTTGTTTGCTCGATATTCATCCAAACACATGGGGGAAAAAACCAATCATTTCACCTCTTGCACTGGAGAATGAACTCATGAGGGTTGTAGGACATATCACACTTACAATACACAGACCGGGATAAAACCACTGGATCCATCCTTGTACTCGAACTGGCAGTAGTAATTATCTAGTCCTACACTCTCCAAATTGGTGTAGTTCTTGAAGATGTGGACGAATCCACTTGTCTTCAATCTTGTGGGCGCTCTGGTGTCATAGTGTTCCAAAAGGAAAAGTTCCTTCAAGTAGTGGAACTTTCTGCGCTCATCTTCGGACCCCTCGAGAATGTAGTACCAACTCATATTGACGTTATAGCTATTTCATATAGCCATGATCTTTTCAACTCGTGCTATCTATGGAAACTTGCCAGGCACCTATGCTTTTAGCAACATGCAATCTTGAACTCTCATAGTCTTGTTGGCTCTTTTGATAGTGAGTATTCAACGTTTCTCTTTCCGGGTCAAGTTTTGTAATGGTAATGCTAAATGGTTTGGAGTGTGCTGCAGACTGAAGAAACTGTCGCTAATATATTAGAAATGTATTTATGGGGTTTTTATGTTCACAGTTAGGTCAGTGAAATAAGGAAAATAAATCCAGAATCTTGAATAGTGAGCTTTTCTAACTCAGACAAAAAAATTATGAACACTATTATTCATTCATTTAATATTTTTATTATTTTCAAAATGTAAACCGAAATAGAAAATTGACTTGATGTTTAACTAATTATAAAAACTCTATACACAAATGATAGACAATTTTCAATATATATATATGGGAGGTCATCGTCGTACCTCTCAAAGATACAATTTAGAAGCCCAAAGTGCTTACTAAATACAACTAAGTAGATATTATGGAAAGTCGGGGTCATCCACAAAGAAGAAGGATATTCCCAAGCGTTTATGCATACAAGGGTGAATATAAGCCTAGATATATAAACATGGATATTAAAGCAAGTAAAAGGGAGGGGTTTGTTGGTTGGTTTCCTAAGTTATGTCAGTAAAAACAACAAAAAGTCAAGTAACTATACTAATCATGCAACAACCTAAGAAAAAGAGTAAAAACTACAAAATACAAAGCCTTAGGGGCAATTGATTCTCAATTCCAAACATTTTATAGATCATAGAACCATTCACTCATGCTATCACATTCATTACATATTGGGAATGCTAGCACTTCCATTTTGAAGATCAACATTCATTTATTCTTAATAGTAATTCAAAAAGACATTCAACGACCATTTGGAAACCTCATTGATAAGCACTTTAGAAAAACAATGCCTAAAGGTATTTCATCAATGGAATTATATACTAAGAACCATAAATTTGATAACAACTACAAGCATTACACCAAATGCCTAGCCATTTAATCAAACAAAGCATTTATTAGACTAAACCTAGAACAAAAAACATTCAATCTTTCATTGCTACCTTAGGATAAATATGATAACAAACAATATTAACATACTCATCTAGAAATATTAACATCACTCACCCAACAATAAGTTCTAATTTCATGTTCTTGGATTTTCATGTCAAAGAGCTAAGAAATTGTGCACATCTCTGACCTCCTAACAATTAATCATACAAAATTTCATATTCTCAAACAACCCATAGCATAAATGAAGTAAACATTCACATTAAACACAATAAATGCTAAATAACAAATGCTTCAAGGAAGAGTGAAATAGAGGTTCTTACTACATTGGTTT
>JAULKK010275913.1:0-14961 GCA_032355705.1 Rubia peregrina
TAACCTATGATGTCACATTGAAACTGTTAGTGGAGAAGGTTATACCAGCAATAAAGAGAAAATGGCCCCCTTTTCTGGGTAGGAACATAGTGATACACCAAGACAATGCCAGACCGCATGTGAAAAACAATGATGCTGAATTTAGGGTTGCTGCTAGCTCAGATGGGTTTAACATGCAAATCATATGTCAACCCCCAAATTCACCGGACCTGAATGTGTTAGACCTAGGATTTTTAACTCAATCCAATCCCTGCAGTACAAGTGTGTGTCTAATACCCTAGATGAATTACTATACGCTGCCAACCAGGCTTTTGAAGCTAAAACCTCCCCACAAACCCTGAACAAGGTGTTCCTATCATACCAAAATGTAATGTTGGAAATCATGAAGGTTTGAGGTGGGAACAATTATAAGCTACCACATATGGGGAAATACGCACTGGAAAGGGTTGGGAAATTGCCTACAGTACTAACAGCAGATGAGGCTACAGTTCGTGAATGCATAAATTATTTAACTGAAGCTTGAAAGATAGAACATATCAGGCCTCTGATGCAAGTACTGGGAGTCCCAATACCAGTAACTCAAGGATGAAGAAGTTTCAGCAAATATTTTGGAAGCTTGTACACTTAGTAGCACATAAACATTTATTTTATAAGTAACACGTGTTTATTGTACAATTTTCTTTTTAAGCACATTTTGGGATGTCAATGCATGTATTGGTGAAGAAAAAAACTCACATGTCTATGTAACACATTCAAGTCGAGCTTGTATAACTGCAGCACAAATGCCTAGCCTAATACATGCATGGATGGTTGCATTTTTTGTGCTAAAAACAAGTTACGTCCCAACCAGCAGCTACCACAAGTCATTGTAATCTAACATGCAGTTTAGCACTTATAATAAATGTTGCCCAGCCAGTAGCTTCTACAGGAAACTAGGCTGCAACAATTACCACCCAAGTTTCAGAAACTACCAAGCAGTGAAGACAGCACAACATCAGCAAAAAACTCACCAAAATGAGAATCACAATACGCATAGGGCCGGCAAGACCATCAACACAAGGCCGGCAAGGCCAGAAACATAAGTAGGATGATGCAGAAAACACTAAGCCGGAAAGGCCATGTAAATATGTCAAATACATCATCATTTAATTAGTTTCAGACTATATCACCAAATTGAATAACAGTCAGCAGTTAACAAACATTCAACAAGAACCAACAAAGGCACATAATAGCAGCTGCTTCTTACTCATTTCCCTCACATGTAACCAAATAAATTAAGGTTAGTAGCCATAAGAATCAAGAAATGAGTGAAACTGATAAAATGACAACAAAAATGTTACAATTACATGCCCTTTTCAGAGTCATAAGGTGAAGGAGGTTGAGTCTTATCTGAGTCATACGGTGAAGGGGGCTGAGTCTCATCTGAGTCATTAGGCATAGAGGGGTGAGTCTCATCTAAGTCATAAGGCATTGGGGGTGAGTCTCATCTGAGTCATAAGGTTTAGGGTGTTGAGTCTCATCTGAGACATAAGAAGTAGGGGGCTGAGTCTCTTCCGAATCAAAATATAAAGGAGACCAAGGACTTAGGGGGCTGAAATGGGTTAAGGGGACGAGGATGGGTTCAGGCTCTGTTATGTCCCAGTCATCAGAGGGTTTATAATCATACAAAGATAGAACTAGATGAGGCTCAACTATTTCAGGATCTATAAGTGACCAACCAGTGAAGAAGCATTAAAGTGCTGCAAACAACAATGTTCATTAAAAATGTAGTGCAGAGTGAAGGAAAAAAACTCATACATAAGAGGGTAGATACATTTCTTAAATTGCATAAGCCTGGAAAAATGAGAGGACCAAATTTTTTTTGCACAACCAAAGCAGCATAACGTTTTGTTAAACAAACTTCCATGCTGCTATGAAACATAATAACAGCAACATAACAAAAGCAGCATAACAATAGGTAAACAATACGATTGTTAAAAAATCAGTAACACAAATCGGCCAAAGTATCTGCCAAAAACATTACACAAATCTAAGTGCCTAAAACATAGATCGGCCAAAGCAAAGCTGTAAACTAAAAACACAGTAACAAAATAAGACAAAAATACTAAAATCATCCATTAAAACCATAGAGTAACATCATGAAAAGCTGAAAAACATACAACCCATACCTTTTATAAGTTCCAAAATTCCAAATTCCTTTTTTATTCGCCAGATCTGTACAAAACAAGATTAGAATCAGAACTAAACTAGAGTTTTTATGGAAGAAAACGTTCGATTCAAAAAAGAACCTTGTATTCAAACCCTATTCGCAAGGATCTTCATTTAGCAGCTTAAGATGAACAAAATGCCGAGTTGGACTAAGTCGAGGGGTTGTTTTTTACAACAGATCTAAACAAAAACAGAGTGGAATAAAAATAAACTGAGGATTTTCTTAGCAAGAAATCGATTAAACACTTTGGCAACACTTTGGCTTACAAAAACAATCTAAAAATAACCTTTCATTTAAACCCTAATAGAGAGGATCTTCATCTAGTTGGATAAACCGAGCCTTAATGTTGAGATTTCAGCGAAGGAATTAAAAAAATGATGCAAAAGGGCTTACTTCTCGGTTTGACAGAGAAGAAGGGAGAGAGTCAGATGGAGAAATGAGAGGGGAGAAGAAAATATGAAGAAGCAAGTTGGGAAGATCTCATTTTTTGGAGAAAACGTGGAGAATCACGTGAATGGGATGGAGGAGGAAAAGTTAAAGAGGCTAGTTGGAAAGATGAACTCCTTTTCTTGGAGAAATGGAGAATATCACGTGTCTCCTATTGAATGAAATGAAAAGATCACTCATCACAATTAATGTGGTCAGTTGGAAAGATGAAAGACAAAGAATAGAAGATTTCAAATATCAGTTGGTTGGGCATCCAATTTCTGAATGCATGTTAAATGGGTCATAACCCATGTGACCCAAAATTAAGACTTTTAATTGTCTCCAAATCTGCTGGGACTCTTGTAATTTTAAAATAAAGGCAAGGGCATTAATGGAAAATCAACTAAGATTTCTTTGCTAGAAACTGAATAAAAACAAAGTGTGCAGCTAATGGTGGGACGGACGAAAATAGAAAGTGTGCAGTTTAAACTGTGACGGAGGGAGTATATACACATATGCAACAATTATTGACCATACAACACAACTGCTAATTTTCCTATACACGTGTGCAGAATTTCATAACAGGTGGGTGACTTTGCTCTCAGGTACATGTTGGCATTTTGCAGCTCGATTTCCTGTTAGCCACGATCATTTTGTCAGTAAAAAGAAGAGTATTAATCTCTTGACGTATTCAAGAATATATGTTCTTATCCCATGTCATCCTTGAGCTTTGAAATTACACCAGGATCAAATTTGCACTAGCTTAGCGTGTATAAGTGGCAAGGACAAGTAAATGTGACTTACCCTCTTTTGCATACGCTCTATCTCTACAAAATCAGCTCATTCTCAAAATGAAACCAATTGTTCAATAAGAATCCACTAACCAATTATGCATTAAAATGGAAAGAAAGTAAAAGAAATTGCAATTTCTTTTCTCGGCCTAAGAAATCATATTCTCAAAATAGGGAAAACTGTCCAGAAGAAAAGTAAATTTTGCAGGTCTATCTCCAATTCTGCATAGGTAAGTAAGAACACCAGTATTTTTGTTTTCACAAGAGTGTTTACTGACTCAGAAACATGTTTGTATGAGGAGGATAATAAACATAATGTGCCAAAGTTGGTTTTGAGTCCAATATAGTGTTCTTTTCACTATCTCTAACATAAACACAATAATAATAAAATCACCAAATCCAAAAAAATAGCAATAGAAGTACCTTAGAACAACACTGCTTTAGCCATTTCAGGACACTATTTTGCAAAAAAAAAATCACTGGTGTGCATCTTCAATGATTTTATCCCAATCACTTTCGACCTTTAATCGAATCTCTTCTAACTCCACCTTTTTCCTTTCATAAATCTTCCAACATATAGCTACTTGAGAAACCTATAATTCTGGTGGGATCTAAGTAATGAAAATTATCATTTTTGTATCATTACTGAAGACGAACCAATGGTATTGTACTGTAAAAAATTGAAGGTAACTGTAACCAAAAACACCCTTCAAAACGGAACCAAAACCATCAAATAATATTAAGTACTACTCTCAATACTATTGATTATGACTTTTGAATAGTACCCTTAAGATACAAACCCACCACCCTACCACTGATTATGACTTTTTAATAGTACCCTTATGCCTTATGCATAATGAAATTTTTGATGATTAAGCCAAAATTACCAATAAATAATCTTGATCCATATCCATCAAAATAATCCAACAATATTAGGCATAATAAGATACTAAATCACATCATAAGTTAGTGCACAATCAATCAAGAAACCAAATGATGTACAACAATTGTGACTCAACACATGAATCCATTGACATGAGTTTCAATCTTGTCCCACTAACAATTATTGCATTCATGAAAGTTCTCAAGTTTCAATTGAAATTAATCGAGTACTTGAGAATTATTACTTGAGAAAAATATGATGCATGCCTAATCTACAATCCGAACGGTTCCGACATCAATATGAATTCTGGGAAAACTGAAAAGGATGAACAACTTTCATACAAAAATGTACACGATTTGTAACATCCTACGATCATTTCATTCACAAATTTAATGAAAAATAATTAAATTTGTAGAAAAATGGTCCAAGCAAGAGTATTTATTGACTTGATGAAATACAAATGAACTAAACTAACCATAAAGGCATTTCATATGCCAGTTACAATCAAACACGTAAAAATTTATTGCATAATCTTCATTTTAAAATAAATAAAATGTATGTTGGTGTAAACAAATCAGGTCAATTGCATAATCCTTATACAGAATGGGTAGGAACTAGGAATGGAGATCTTCCACATCCTGAACGAAAAGATGGTTTTAATCAGTTAGGATACTCAAAAATTGAAGAAAAAATAAGCCAAGTTAGTTTAGTTGTACATTTGTGTATTACATGAAAAATGAATTCAGAAATTTCTGACATCCAGTTCATTAAACTATCAACAACAAAAGTTTGTTCACTTTCGAATTTAGTGAACTAAAAAGTCATCCAACCATAAGAAAAAGCCTCCTTTATTCCATGCCCTTTCCACTTTATGGGATTGGCTATAAGAATCATACCTCGTCATCATATTCATTTGAATTATGCAATATTTATAAAAAGGAAAACGTCTCATAATATAAAACAATAAGGAGAAGATTGTATGACCTCATACCTGGAAAAATCACACCAGCTGCTACAAGAAAGCTTCCTGCAATTTTATTCAACGAGTAGAAAGCCAATTTCCACCTCAAAATACTTTGCACCAAAAATTTCACCAAAAGACTCCTTCAGGAATCTATGCTCAGAATAATTGACATTGTACCTTAATCAACTGCTGGCATAGTAAGGGTATGAGCCAACTAAGTATCAGGCTATCGGTAATGCATTAAGATATAAGAACGCCAATCATTGCAACAAAAAATGGTGCCAAGGTAAGCAAACAGAATAATACAAGGAAGTGATTGTGAAGATCCTTATAGCTACGTCATCATGCTCTTTGCTTCTAGATTAACTCTGAATTAAGGATATAAATAAGTTCCTTATGATCAACTCAAATGAGAATCATAGATCAGACAATACCTGATTCAATACATGTATAGATGGTCCAGGAAGCCTTGCTGCAAATTACAAACCCCAAAATTGTTAGCATTTAAATTTTGTGTATCAAATGACTTTTAGGAGAAAAAAATTCTAGACTCTGTTGGTAGGGTTAAATAATATTTTTCCTCTACAAATTTTTTTAGAAGGACGGATTTTTTCTCCTTTACTTTACTAGAGTGAATATCATCCCAGATCTGACAAGGAAATGAATAGCATAGTAGGTATCATCAGAAGTGTTATCACAACTATAGAAATATGATTGTCGTCCATGTTTTTCTATGCATAATTAATTCAATTTCAACACTAAATTTTTCGCACGAGGGAAAAGTAGAAACTTAAACACCTTCATTGCCTCCACCTTCAGCAAGCTATCTTTGTCAATATTTTGAAAGTCCTCCAATGTGTTAGTATTGTAAAGAATGCCAGGGACAGAACACCTATTTCTATTCCCACTACTCAATGCGGATACCGATAATCCCTCACCAAAAACGGTCAGATGATTAGATACATGATTGTGTGAACAAGGTGTACAAAATCCTGGCACCAGAAAACAAATCATCAACATCTTCCACACAAAAACACTGCAGCGAGGCCTAGATTAATGTTGCACAGAAAATGTGACATGTTAAGCTATATTCTACAAAAATGCTCTGTTGCAAATCCATCGACATTTTTTTGACTCAATTGCTATTTTACCCAACTACAATATTAATGAAAAACTAAATTTCGGACTCATTGGAAATAAAGCATCAATAAAACAATATATAAAACCTGAAGACCTGAGGAAAAAATAGGGTAAACTAAGCCTACTTGAAATGCAGAAAAGATGAAGCATTGTACCGCTGATAAAAAAATCACCGAGTTTTCAATCCTTAATTCATCGGTTCTTTTCTGAAGTAGAAAGTTGAGGAAAGAAGGAAGCGAATTGCGACAAAAATTGAGGCAGCGGTCGAGCCATCGCTGGAATCTGGAACTGAAGAAGTTGCGAGGGAATACTGAGCGCATGCGATGGTGTTCGACGGCAGCTCTGAGGCGGTACTTGAGACTGTCTTAATATCTTATAGGCAATGGTGATGACGATGATATTGAGGAGGCCATGAATTCTCGGGTGTCAGCAACTGATGTGGAGGTGTTCCAGCACGATGTTATTACGGAGGCGGATGGTTCTCAACTTAAAAAACTCTGTCCTCTCATCTCAAACAGCACACTTAGTGTTTGACATTATTCTCTATCAAATTTTAATCGCATAGTTGAATAGATGTATAAGCAATAGTATGTGATGTTGTTGGATTCGTCATAACAATTAGTTTCTCAAAAGTAGCTTTTTGTTTGTCGTTATTATACGTAGTTAAACATATTAGCGGTTAGACGAGTTGCTTGATGAGCGTGAAAAAGACTTTGTGACTTGTTTAAATTCATCAGGAAAGGTGGTTTTTTTAATCAAAAGTGGGGGTTGATGTATGGGCGATTGGTGAGCTAAACAAGTAAGAGTGTGGGTTTGGTTACAGTAATTTTTCAAACATGACCTTATAATTCTTGGCAAACACACGAGAATATGGTACTTTTTTTAAAAAAAATGTGGTTCTTTTTTAATAATTCCACCATCTTTCTTTAATTTATTATGAAAAAAATGACATTGTACTATTTTAAGCATCTGAGAAAACTTCTTATCAAATGATTTTATTTAGTTTTGCAAATGTTTAGAATATTTTTCATTGTCTAGTGGTACACATATTAATTTATAAATAATTTTATGATTATTTTTTAAATATATATCATATATTATAATAATATAAAGAAAAAAACACATCTTAAATTTGAATGTAGTTCACTAATACTTATATTATGTTAAAAATCTTTCTTTTTTTCATATAAAAGTTGCAACACTTTTAGAGTGTTACACTGTCCTCTATACTCGTAACACTTTAAAAAAGTGTTACATACCAACTAAAAGTCGTAACACTTATTTGAAAAGTGTTACATTAGACTAATTATGTAACACTTATTTTGAAGTGTTACATTTTTTTCATTGATTGTAATAATTTTATTATGTGTTACATGTGAAGTGTTACAATAGGTCAATTTTGTAGTAGTGTACATTATGTAACAAGTCCCTTAACCATTAAGCTTATTTGTTAGCCGAACCTGATTCCACAAATTCTGATGTCATGGTAGAGTTAACTATACAACTTGGTATTTTTGATGCCCAAGAAACTCTTCTACCACCAAAACAAAGATCCACCTGCTTCTATATGAGTTACCATCTTTGTTTTTTATCCAATTAGCGTCAGAATAACCTTCAAGAGACGAAGGGGACCCTTTGTAGTGTACAAAAATAATCATTTATGTGTTTGGGATATTTAAAACTCACGTAACACCAAGCTAATGTTGCTTGTGAGGATTATTTATGAACCTACTTCACACTCCAATCGCAATAGTGATATTTGGGCGTGAACAAGTCATGAAATACATAATACTGCCTATTAAACTTAAATATTCCAATTGTGGTACAACATTTCACAATTTTAAAGTCAATGGGAATTGTAAACCGTCTTGCATTCATAATGATTAGACCTTATAAGGATCTTCTCGGTGTAATGAGATTGTGAGAGTGTTATGGATCCTTGATTATTTTTTGCCCATTTATTCTAATTCCAAGAATAACATTAGCCCCTCGCATGTTTTTCATATCAAATTTGTTCAAGAGCAACTTTCTAGCTTCTAAGACTTGTTATAAGTTTGGACCATAGATAAAAATGTCATCGATACACAAACAAATTATGACACATGTATTTACCATTTGAATAATTATTATAAATGTATTTTTCTGATTCTTTTTTTTAAAATATAATTCACTAGCGAGTCTCACTTGATCGGAATTTTTTTTGTCCAAATAAGGACTTCACAAGTTTACACTTTCTGCTCTTGTTCAGATATTACAAATCTTTTGGGTTGTTTTTTATAAACTTTCTCATCCACTTCACCATTTAAATTTGCAGTTTACTTAACATCCATTTGAGGAATAAAACATTTTTAGAAAGATTCTATGACAAGTAGTTATAGTAATTATTCTTGTTTTTGGAGAATAAGTATCAAAGTAATCAATTGTGTACATTTTTTGGCTATTATTCTTGATTTATACTTGTCTATGGTTCCATCCACATTTAACTTCTTTTTCAAAATTAATTTGCAATCAATTTCTTTGGAACCAGGTCATAAATCTTTGAGTACCCAAGTATTATTGCTCAAGATAGAATCCATCTTAACATTTATAACTTCTTTAGAAAAAGGAGCATCATGAGATGTCATTACTTCATCAAATATCCTTGAATCTGTTTCAACATTGAAGCAATAATACATTTTAGGGCTCTACATTTTTTTACTCAAATCATATCTTGTATCTTAAAATACACTAGTCATTTGAGAGAGGCATTTGAGAGATGCCTCAAATAAACTAGTTATTTAATGCAAACTCAATTAAGCATCAGTTTTCTGAAACTCAAAAACCACTACTATGAGATCGAAAAAGGTGTTAGGGGGGTATTTCTTGTACACTAGTAAAAATGTTACAATGGTACCATACATTGCAAATGTTTTTTTATAGCGGGACTTTATAAAACCTTGCTACACGATAACCTTTTTTTCTTTCTAAAAACGACTACCACACATTGTAAAGAAAAGTTTCAATAGCATCCCTGCATAAAATGGTTCTTTTCTACTACAACTATCTTTTAAAATTGTTGCTATAAAAATGTCCCTTTAAATAGGTTCCTAAGTTATATGTATAGTATATTATTCACATTTTGTGAGATTGTTTTGATTTTATTGAAAATTAATTTTCACTTTAAGTGTGTTTGGTGCTGGTTTTTATTATTACGAGGCATTTGAGAGAGAGCTATACACTAGTGTATGAAGGGGGATTGAAGGCAGTTACATCGAACCAGAGAAGTCACTATGAAAGTAACTTCTCTAGTCGCTTCTTTGATCCTCTTCGATCAATGGTGGTTGCTGGAACCGCCTATAAAAATAACCGTTAAAGGCAGTTATATGCCCCCTTTGAAAAGGGGGCAGAAACCGCCTTCTATGAGTTCCAAATTCATAACTATACAGGGGTTCATCAGGCGGTGGTGTTAGTTCTGGTATCAAAACTACCTCAAGGTTCCAACTTCGGAACCTATATCAGAGGTGACTATTTAGTTCTGTCATCATTGGTAAAATATGGACCTTCTCTGGATTTTGATGTGTAAAAATCATTTTTTGAAAAATAAATTTCCGAACTCAAAATTTCCTTCAGATGTGTGGTTATGAATACATGACTACTGATTGGGCCTTTCAAAAGGATAGGGTGCACTGGAGAGGCTAGTTCTGAATTTGGAACTGACTTCGGGAGATTTGGTAAAAATTGGTTATTTTATTAAAAACCAGCCTTAACTCGATTAACAATTCCAATTGGTACATAATACATGGCATGATTATACACTAGCTAACAAAAATCTATTGACTATGCTAACGAAGAAACCATCAATAGGTAGGAATAGAAATCACGCAAATTATAATCCACACAATTCATGTTATCAATATAGACTAGTTTGTTATACTACCACGTTTTCATTTCCAAAAAATGTTGATCGGGCGTGCACTAGATTTCTAGCCAGGAAATTTCATGCAATGTTGATATCATCTTGCAAATGCAGCTTATGAGCCTTTGAAAAAATATGTGAATTGGAAAATATTAATATTACGAGTAATAGGATGATAAATTATAATACAACAATGGACCCAAGAAACAACTCAATACTTACTTCATGAATTTCTAGATAATTCATCTGTACACGTTGAATGCACTCCGTTGTGTATAGTATTGTGTAATAGTCGCACTCCCATGTTTTTACTTGTTCTTGTACTGAATAATAATAACAAATATTGTTAAAATTCTAATAATTGATGAATAAATAGTATAATTGTAACATGGAAAGAAAATCTCACGTTGATTTCGACTACGCCCATACCCATATTACTAGTATCGCTTGATCATTGAAAGAGGCGCACAATATTTTAACAAATGAATTGGATGGTTGGAAGTGTAGAGAATCCATCCAATAAGCGCGCTTCTTCCTGGGAAAAATAAAATTAATCTCCAATGATCCTTGAAGCTTTTATATACATAAAAATAATGCATAAAATGATTTTCTTAAATGAAATGAATTTGTCACCTCTCAATATATGGGCATGGGATTTTTTTCCTCTGTCTGTCCTAGACATTTGTGGATGTATTCGTTCATCTCTTGGACTGTACAGCCAATTTCTTGAGTCATCATCGGACACAAATACCATATCCAACTCTTCCCCTTTTGGTTAGCAAAGTAAACGTGTACCTTTCGAACAAAAGTGGGAACATTAGTTGTAAACATATTATGAATAATAAATTGTAGATTTGAATGCATAAAGTTAGTACACACAATAGGTAGAAGGACATTAGTGTTTGGTTAACTTTCTCACATCTCCATAGACCTTCAAAGCCATCCATGATGCGATGATTTCCCTCTTTTGATCGTAGACGCGTTTATCCCCAAAACTAAGTATGTTTAGTTACGTTCGCCGCCGGCAATCCAATCATACAACATCCTACAAAATTGCGGTGAGTCCTTAATGACTTGTGCCCTTGTGATGGAAAATCTAATCTTCTTGGCCGTATCTAAAACAAATTTAGGTGTTGTATGGGGGGTGCCCTTCAAATGACGACCATTTAGAGGGCATGCGTAAATTAGGAAATGAGGCCATTAGAAGAATTCCTCGGGCGGGTTCTAGTCATTTGTAGTGGCTATCCAGAATTGTCAATAGGAGTTGAGCACCACCAGATTCTCCAACAAAACTCTAGAATACCATTTGCAATTGGTACAGAGTGATGATGTCGCATTGACTCATGTAAAATTTTATCGGCAACGTGGAGTGGCCTACCTTTGTCACCTTGATCAATGTGTATCGTACATAAATGTGATGTCTACATGGAATTAAAAAGGTATAGTAGACCCTCCGTCCCATAGAAAACTTCCTACTTTCCTTTTTTGTTCATCCCATTAAAACATTCATATTTTGACCCATTCATTTTTTAAACACAATTTAGTGATTTGAATTCTACCATGCCCCACTAAAACCAAAAAGTAGCCCCAATCCCCCCTCTTTGTCATTAGCCAACTAAGCACTCTTAAATAGGAGTGCAAAAGGTTGCTATGCAGCTTTCTACGGGACAAAGGGAGTAAGTGAAATGATTAGATATTTACTAATGATTGAAAGACATAAAAATCATCCTTTTTCCTCATTGGACATGATGGCTTTGTCAAGGTTATTATCTTAATTTCTTGGCGTAAGAAGTATTGGCTCGTAGGTAACTTCAACTTCTCCCGGTGAGTGACTTGATCCTCTAGACGACGGAGTCCAACCAGCCGTCAAATTGTCTAAATTCCCTGGTAGAGGAAGACCCGTGTGTTTAATTAACTAACAAATTAAAATGTCTTGTTGCTCTATATGTTTGTCTCGAATAAGGTTTTTTTTTGCAACGTATGGATTGTTCATGGTTTTGTCCCATCAAAGACATAAAAGTTCCAAGTGCATCGCATTGTGATAAGTATACACCAACTCCTCTTGCACGTCTCAGATGATTGGATTTACTGGTAGCCTCACAAAGGATGTCGTTCTTACCTGTGGAAATGAATTAACCTTCCATTTGATCATGCTTCAACTTATCCTACGTGTAATACATAAAAAACATTAGTGTATATAATAAATAGATTTATTAAATAAAAAGTACACCAGGGGCTTACCACTCATTCGGTGAGTTCAATTTCCGTTGCTTTATCGTATCCATCCTCCTTGTTTTGTTAGCTCTTAAGGAATAGATCATACCTCTCAATCCATCCCTATCGATGGGTGTTACCGATGACCTTGCCTCACCCTCGGTCATCTGCCCATCAATTGTAATTTGGACATCCCTATCAAAATGTTCCCGCACGAACACGAGGGCCGCTAATCCATAACCCCCACGACTCTTCCAGTGAAGAGTTATGTTCTTTGAGGCAATATGTTATTTTTATGCCCTTGTACCTATGTTAGGACGTGATATCCACGTCATTACTAAATAAATGGTAATATAAATACACTCTAAATTTTAAAGAAGAGTACTAACATTTTCTGCATTCTCCAAGACTTTTCTCTTCAGGATCTCCCAACTTTCTGGTTGAATGTATGTATAAGTTAATCACAGACTATCTCCTTTCCTATTTGAGAATATGTAATCTCTAGATAATGTGTACTTATGTTCTCTCCAACTCTTAGATAACATTGTCGTTGCCCTCTTCCTTAAATCTTCCGTGTCTGGAGCATCGACCTGAAACGACCTTTACTAGGAATTTGAAGGGATACAATGTTAATAGTAAAGAGTTAACTGTATGATAAAACAAAGGGAATGATGCGTAAATAATATATATTTCAGTATCAGTTGCACTCCATTCATAGGATGTATTTGTATATTATAGGCACCTCGTGTCAATTATCGTATCAGATGTCTATCCTCATCCCTTCAACCTTCCCTATCCAACTAGACCACTTAGCACGCTTCTCCGACAAACATTTTTCCAACTTGTTGAAAACCAACAAACTCATATGCTTCCTAGACATTCCCCATTCTAATAGCCGCCAATGTGTCTTATCAATCCCACCTCCTCCGACCCCTCCTCATCACCTTCCTCCTCGACCATTGTTTGTGAATTTCCATGGTGGGAATGTGAGGGTTCATCACATGTCCTTTTTCGAGACAATATACTTCCTAACCGAATGCAACAAAATCAAATAGAAAATCATTCCCATATGTTATATTGATATAACCAAGGTAATTCTTTCTAGTAAACCAAACCCAAGCACTATATACTTTGGTTTTATTTTATTTTTCATTCGTTATTCCAGCAAACCCTAACCTATTCCATACATAATAGTTATCAAATAACACACTCTATTTACTCACAACTTAAATATCATGACAAAAATGAGGGATCTACATTTCGATTCATACAACTATATAATGATGCTACATATACTACTTGAATATAGAAATATTTACCTTTTCATCCAAATGGGGTAATTTGAAGTTTAAATGATCTCATCCCCACCACAAAAACCTCAAAGAATAACCCTAGTCCCAAATCATTCCCTATAATGGCATGATTCTTGGAAGATTGGTAAACTAGATGAATATGAGTGGTGTTTTTAGTGGGTTGCATCATCCAATGTGAAATGTGGAAATATTTGTGTTGAATGTGTGGAAGAATGGAGAAGAAAGAGGAAGAAGGGTCTTTGGAGAAGAAAATGGAAGGGATCTCACACCCAATCAAATGGGTATTAATTACCCATTTGAAATCACCTTTAATGCTCTTGATTTCAGGAGGCCTGATAACAGGTTCCAAATTCGTAAACTATTTTGAAATCAAGTCAGGCGATAAAAAAATCCCATTTCGATTTCAGATTTTCAGAAACCTCGAATTGCATTAATTCGTACAATTTCACAAATTTCTTCCATATTTAAATGCACAATCAAAATGCTGAGATATCACGGAGGAAAGACTGGTGGAAGAGCAGGGTCGCTATATACACTTAGTCATCAGCCATTTGCAGAAAACGCACCATTGGAGCTCTACTTTAATAAGGTAGCCGAACAAAGGTACGTATATTTTCATTGTCGAAAATGTACAAATTCTAAGATAGTGCGTAGGAGCATTTGTGTTTAAGTTAATTGCTTAGATATTTTGAGCCTTCCTCTTTTGACAAGTTGTTAATATTAGATTAACTCATTCATTACGATGAGGTGTTGCAATTTTATGTGAATTTAGGAAAAAAACATGAACAACCATTATCTAACTATGGTTAATGGCATAAGAATACTCATTATGAAATTATCAATTAGCGAGGTATTAGGCCGCACTTACACTGACCCCACCCATCTGAGGCCAAATGATACTGATGGTCTCTTAGAGATATTCCATCAAAAGAATTGGCCCACGGTTACAGAGGCCTCCCTCTATGCCCGATTGCTATGAGTAATAATTATTTTCATAGGCCGAGTAAGGCTCTCTGGCAGGCAGAGAGATATGATGTGGAACAAAGGTTAGTTTATGAATGGATATTCCTCAACATCCTACCGTCCAGTGGTCATGCTTGCAAGCCAACCATTGGGATTGTTCTAT
>JAULKK010275922.1:0-14958 GCA_032355705.1 Rubia peregrina
CTAGGTGATTGCGGTTATTCTGATTTTTGTATCTATATATATATTTAAATTGTTCTCCGGGCATTGGGTAAGAGTAAATCAACAGATTGTTCCTTTCATTTAGCTATATATTATTCTTATACAGTTCTGCAAAGGCATTAAATTGTCAAGTACATAGAAATGGTTTGAGTTCTGAAAATACAGAGGAATAGGAATTTTATAGCTTTTGCATTGAGTGCCATGTTTTAGTTAAAGTAGCTTTAGTCTATGTGCATTAAGCTATCATTTACCCAACTGGAATGCTGGTGTTGCACTCGCATCTCATATTCATATCTAACCTTCATGCTATGTATATGATCTTACAGAAGATATTTGTTTGTCTTTATATCTGGCTTCCTTAGGTTCTCCTTGTATGTGTATTGCAAATGATTAGTACAATTTCTCGATTACCCTCTCTATATCCCTTTTCTTTTTTGTTCCATCCTTCATCCTTCTAAATTGTCTGGCTTCCTCTTTCTTGGTTGGAGCTTGTACTCAAGGCACCAACTTTACCGTTTCTACAATATCACTTTCAGTAAAATTTGGACGGACTATTTTGTCATCCTTTAGAAGCATCTGTTTCTTACAAAACTAAGACCACAGTATGTGAAGTAGTTCATGATTATATCTCTTGATTTTGGTAGATTTTTATTACCCTGTATCTCTGACACACTTTGATACATATACCCGAAATTGTATTCATTACAAAACAGACCCATGTGAACTAACAGCCCCAATGTCGGTGTTATTTTTCTGTTGCAAAGTCAGGTTTTTAATGATTACTGGTGGCTGGGCATAGTTAATCTTGACCTGAACCAGATTCATCTTTCTATGACTTTAGCTAAAGTAGCTGTCTTTTATTTTATGTTTGATTTGTGGATAATAGTACAATTAATTTTTGTGCAGGTGTTGTTGGTCTGACTCCATTGTAAGCTGCTTATATGTGCTTGTGGCACACAAGTTCCCTCTCCTATGTACTCGATGGTATTTAAACAAGTTCTGTGATCTATCAATATTTGTATTTTTTTTCCAGTGCGAATTGTCTTTGATCCTGGGGCATTTGAGTGGTCTTAGTTTCTCGAAATTGATGCTTTGCCCCGTTTGTATAATGCATTCTCTGCTACCATTGCTGTGTCTTGGACTATTTAGTGTTGTTGATTATAAGTGCTTATCATTAATGTATGAAAATAAATTATAGTATATCTTAAAACCTATGGTTATTCACTTCAGTTTGGTGATTACTCGAGTTTCATGAAACCTCAAAGTACAACATAAGTGTGCGCTTGCATGTCTGGCTGATTTCTTCTCATCATTCAACCAAATCTAGTGAAAAGAACTAATTTTCATTCAATTAGACAGAGCTACCATAACAAACTGACCAATGTGAATTCTCCGAACTGAATGTGTTCCGCGCACCAGTGTTAGTAATTTGCTGCTGTTATGTTGCACGTGCTTCGTGCTAGTTTCAGTAAATGGTCTTGTTATGTTGCACAATTGACCTCAATAGGTTTACGACGGTTTTCATCTAAATGTGGCTCCAGGCCATGGTCAACAAGAACACCTTTAATGAGGTTTTGTTTGGAACAGAGCTGTAATTTCAGAGCCAAGAAAATAGTATTAGGCCTTTTCTCAGGCAACCGCTGCCTCTGTACAAGTAGAAAACATTCAAGTAATTTATTCAGTTTCCTGAAGAACTAATACGATGATTGACATAAATTAACCACCGTTTGTATGCTCTCATGATAAAGAGGAAGTACAACCGAAATGAATCCTGCAATCTAGAAAGCAAATCATCACAGACACACTAGCAATAGCCCTGACACATGCATACAACCACATGACAAAAGTGGAAGAACAATCAGATTCTACTCACTAATCCATCACACAATTAATTCACTAACTAATAGGATTCCTAGCAAGATTATGCAGCAATCACTCACCCAAACAGATGATTATCAAGAGTAAAGAGTTAAAAATATCACAGTAGAAAGGAAGAAGTTTCAATCAATTATTCCCAAGCCGTAGGCTACTACAATCATAAATTAATCTACATATATCGAGAATCTAATCTAAGGGAGAAAAGGGGAAAAGATGAAGAACACATATTTTTAGCCCCTAAAGTCGAACTACCAAACAAATTTAGATAAGATCCCTTTAGTAGTCCGAAAATTCAAAGCGATAATTTAACTAGTCTAAGTTTTCGCCGGTCCTTTGCGGATCGTGGAAATTCTCACGGTCCACGTAATGGTGCGGCATTCGCTTCTGGTCTTGGTTGCAGATCGTGGAGATTCTCACGGTATGTGAGATGAAATTTCTAGCTTCTTCTCTTCCTCGCTCCTTTATTGTCAATCATCTGTTTGGGAGTTCTTGTAGTCATTTTTGTATTACTCCCAGAGGAAAATATCGAAAAGCTACCTATGGACCACAATTGGTTTTGAATCCCACTCAAAATATTGCTTCTTTATGGCACTTCTTTGCTCCATTGCTCATTTGGAATGATTTCCTGCTCCTTCATTATGTAGCTTGGTTCTTTGACAAAATGAGTTTCAAAACTTCATTTGAAAAGCTTCCAAAACTCTCTAGTATTAAACTCAATATTCCTCGGATAATGCGGGATGACAGAGTCATGTCATTTTCCCTTCAAAACTCATAAGAAGCAGAAGTTATCAGATAAAAACTAACAAACCATTTATAAACATTCTAAGAGCAATTAATCAAATATTTTCAAAACTAAGGTCTAAATTTCCAATACTAAAAGTCTACTATGTGCTAAAAATGAAGTATAACTTGGACACATCAATTTTTCCTATACTTAAACCTTACTCATTCCCAAGTAAATAAAATGAAATTTCTAAGGTCTAAGAACAAGAAAATAATAAAAGTCCCAAAAATTTCCCAAGTCATACTCCTAACACTCTTAAAGTATCACATGGTTTGAATCATAGCACCATACAGAGCTATCACAAAGAACTCTCATCAAGCCATAAGCAAAAAACAAAAGCTATGAATTCCCAATACTTAATTTAAACACAAGTTCCACAAAATTGGCCAACAATGGGTGTGTTTGACATAACTGTATTTATTAGCAAATCTAACTTATTTTGAAAGTAGGGAGCGACCAACTTCTGCTTTCCCTCCAAAAAATAGCTCATGCTTTCAAAATAATCTACATTTTAGCACTTTACCAAACACTAAAAAATATTTTACTTATAAGCAAGACAACTTATAGGCTTTGTTTGGCAAAGTTGTGCTTATAAGCAAATGTGGCTTATTTTAAAAGTAGAGGGAGATCAACTTCTGTTTTTTTTCCTAAAAAATAGTTTCTTCTTTCAAAATAATATTTTTTTAAAATAATTTTATCAAACATTTAAAAGTGCTTTGCTTATGAACAAAGTAGCTTATAAGCTATGCCAAACAAAGCTTATAAAGCTTCATCCTTCCCCCAAAACATGAGATATAGTTAATTAACCAAAAAAACTATTTTACTCCAATACGACTCTTTATCCTCGTAACAGCCCAGAAATTTGGGTGGCCATCATTATACCTCGTCAAAAATAATTATTCTCCTTCTCACTAAATATTAATATATAGTGATAAAAAGGGTACATTTTTATAAGGTAATAAACAAATCTAACCCTATTATTTTATGAAAGTACCAATCAAACACTGTAAAATTTAAAAGTGTGATTCTAACCCTATGTTTATAGAAAATATGCCGATATAACTTTTTGCACTATTCCGGCATTGACTTGACATTTTCAGGCATAGACCAAACCTAAAAAAGACTAAAATACTCTTAAAACAAAAAACTAAATGACAAAAATACTCCTAGATTTCTTCTTCTTTATCTCCAAAACCTGCTCTGGCGCTGCTCCACCGTGCGCTGCCGCCTATCCATAAGCACTCCCCGCCACTCCTAGCGCTAAGCCCCGCCACTCCCTCTCGGCCGTGCGTCGCTGCCAACCCCTGTTCTAAGCCCTCCCCACCACCCCTAGCCCCAAACCTTTCTCGTTAGCCCTAACCCTAAACCCCGCCGCCGCTCAACCCGTGTGCCGCTGCCGCCAACCCTAGTCCCGCTACCCCTAGCTCTAAGCCTTCCCAGATTCCTCAATTTCATATCCTCGATCATCACCATCCAAACCCTAAAGCACCGAATTGAAATGATAAAATCCGCCCGACATACCACCACCACCTCCTCCTCAACAACCACACTTTACCAAAATCTGACCACCAAACCCTCAGCCTGTTCCCATCCAAAATTTTTACGATGCAAATCTCAGCACAACTCTTGTGTGGAAAGGACGTGTTTGGGTCACTACTGAGAGGATCTGCGACGAAGGCGGGTTAGAAAAAGATGAACAACTTTGAAGCGTGTAGGGAGAAGAAGATCGAGGATTCAAAGGCGGGGGAGGAGAAATGGAGGTGTGAGAAGGCAACTGAGGAGTATCTGAAGAAGAAGGAGAAGGACACAACGGTGAAGAGAGGGAGAATGGAGCGTGTGAGTTTGTGAGAGAGGGGGGTAAAATTGTCATTTCAATTTTTCAATTTTTCTAAATATTCTAAATCAAGGGTATAATGGTTATTTTATTGGTTTCCAGCCAAATTCAGGTTGTTAGGGTTAGATTGACACTTTTGACCAAATAATAAGGTTAGAATTGCATTATCATATTTTACAGGGTTATATTGACACTTTCAACCAAAATATAGGGATATTTTAGCACTTAACTCCTTTTAGAATCATTAACATAAATTCCTAGTAATCGAGGGTGGTGGTGGTGGTTTCAGTTAGTACATTACTAAAACTAAGCAATTAGCTAAGAGCAAGTAAATAAGAGTAAATATGTAATGATAATAAAGTTGGGTCCGGTTGATTTTTGTTTTTGAGATTTCCGTTGATTCTTGAAACTATTTTACCTTCCTTCTCTACTACCTATTGTGGAGGTGAGAATCTCCTATTCACTCACTTATAGTTAGAAAGCACACACAACTGCAGGAACCCTACATAGGCACCGGTAATCCGGCACATAGGCATTTATTATTCGGACCGCTAGAATATCGGTACCTAAGTATGAAGGTGCTGCAACGTAGTTACAAAGGTACCTGTACATAAAATCGGTGCTAGAAGTTCACACCTAGCACTGGTAAAATAATACGGATGCCAATTATAATGTAGCGGTGCTGGTCAGGTCGAATGCTTCCGTTGCCTACCTACCAGTGCTTAGAAAAGAAAACCGGTGCTGATAATAGCCAGCACCGGTTGTTGATTGTTGTCGGTGCTGAATGTAAAATTACAGTCTTGTGATTTTATATTTTAGCACCGGTTTAATTCAAGCACCAATTTAAGAATAATTTTCGGTGCTCGTACTTTGAAGGAACTGATATACTGAGCCCCGATATAATATTCATACCAGTGTGTTTTTTTCCCATCAACAGTTGTTAAAATAATGAACTGGTGCTGGTTTTGATTCGCATTTGCAATGCTCTATTTTAATTTTTCCTGGCCCATCACAGATTGAAACCTGGGAAAATTTCACAGAAGAAAATCAGAATGGAAAATTTACTCTAAATCTAGTTACAAAGAATTCAAGATAGTCTGAATTGAACAAAGCATAATTCTAAGGAACAAGAAATGATCAATGTAAAAAGTACATAAGTTTTAAAAAATCATCCATGAACCAATTTTTTTTAATAAAACAACTAAATAAAAAAAATCAAAATTTTATCCTCCATTTTACATCATGAGGTCCTCAGAAGTGTTGCATTCCTTTGAATATACGTCCACCCAAATTTGACACCATATGTCGACTGTCGGCTACAATAGCTTTCTCCTTGCCATTGTATGCTCCTTGTCCATGGGGAAATACCTGCTGTGTAAAAAAATCCCCAACATTTATTAGTTGAAAGTATTTATCAGGTACCAAGAACAAATGATTAATTCGTAATTTATAGACTAACCTCTAGAATATCGGTAGAGGTAGTCTTGAACACAAGTTCTTCCATGATAGGAGGACGTAGTACCCGCATTTCCAACCACTCAATTGACGCCGATACTGGAAATGAAAAATTTGAGGTAAATGTAATTGTATTAAATAATTTTCGATCTGAAGACACTATTGGATTGAACGACTTACATCAATATTTGTGATTTTCCAGGTGCAATCCGCCGATGGTTCTATCTTTCTCTTCTCCCTTTAATATATGCATGCTAGCCTACGAATGTTGAACTTTTAATGGTTACGTAATTCACAATGAAAGGAATGAAAGTATATGGAAATGACTTCGTTTTCTATTGTGTTGTAGGGTTTGATTCCTCCTATCATCGAGTAAAGGGTAGAAACTTCCTCCGTACCAAGACGGATGAGTACTAAGTATCAATGATCCATGCGTTGATTAGAGAGTAGCACATGAATGATTTGTAATCGGATAACAATATGCCAATATTGAGATAATTTTAAAGTGCCACTTACATTTTAATGTATGGCACCACATAAATTTTGGCGTCATTCAGAAGCATGGTATCTAGAATGGTTTTCATACGAACAAACTGACTGCGGCCATCGTTGGTGTTAGGGATTTTGTCCCAGAGATGCCTTGAAGAATAACATTTGTTAATTTATTAAACAAATTTAGAAAAAATTAATACAGTTTATATGAAAAAGTTAACCGTACCCCATCCACACATCTATATGTGAGTTCAACATCACTATGAAGCTACCAAGTTCATTTTCAAACTCCACCATCTCTTCGATGAGCATTTCACTTTGATGTTTCATGGAAAAAGTCGAAGGTCAGAATTGTGAGAACAAGACAACCTTTCCCGACTCTAGGGTTCTCTTCAAAAGCTCATTGCAGTACTTGATGTAGTTCCCTCATGTTGGGATATGTCTTGAAAGGGAGCTTGTTGTTAATATGAAATTAAGGAATCGAATGAGTTTTAGGATGGCCAAAAAATAATTAGATATGTGAGACAAGATGGATGGTCTTGAGATGTACCCATTTCAGTTTGTGAGTAAACTCCAAGAAGGGAGGGAAGTCATGTCGACGACGTTAACTAAAATTGGTTTTGGTTATCCGAAGAATCATTCATGATTTTCCGTTGATTTTGGTTCAATCTCAATTTCTGTCATTATTTTCTTTATGATTTTACTTTGTTCTTGTTACGGTGGTATTTTGATGTGAATTTGCAGGAAATGAGTGCCACAGGTACATCTAAAAAATGGGTGCCACGATCACTAATCAAGGCTCGAGGGACCCCCAACCTAGAGAAGATGTTATCCTTTAAGATATTTGCAACCATTTTTGAATCATCGGTCCTAATGGATTTTGCTTCAACCCACTTTGAAACATAGTCAACAACAAGAAAAATATAGGCAAAACCACAAGAGTTAGGAAAAGATCCCATAAAATCAATGCCCCATACATAAAAAATTTCACAATATAGTATGGATTTCTGAGGCATCTCATTTCTAGATGAAATATTCCCCGTTCTTTGACAGTTATCACAAGCTTTACAAAAAGTGTATGCACGTTTATTCAAAATAGGCCAATAAAATCCATTTTCTAGAACTTTCCTAGCGGTTCTCTTTGCTCCAAAATGACCACCACATGCATATGAATGACAAAAAGTAAGAAGTGAGGGTATTTCACAATCAGGGATGCATCTCCTAACTACTTGGTCAGCACAATGTTTCCACAAGAAGGGATCATCCCACATATAACATTTAGCATCACTCTTCAGTTTGTCTTTTTGAACTTTAGTAAAATGAGGAGGGAATTTACCGAAAACCAGAAGATTTACAATGTTCGTATACCACGACGAGAGGCTCCCAATTGCGAACAATTGTTCATCGGGAAACTGTTTCCGTACATTCTCTCTTTCTGGTGACCTTAGCTCAGCTTTTTGGTACGGAACCAAACGGCTCAAATGATCTGCCACCAAATTTCCAGTGTCCTTCTTGTCTCGGACCTCCAAGTCAAACTCACCCAACAACAAAATTCATCGAATCAACCTTGGCTTGGCCTCTATCTTCGTCATTAAGTGGCGAAGAGCTGCATAGTCAGTGAATACAATAAGTTTGGTACCAAGCAAATAAGATAGAAACTTTTCAAAGGAAAATACCACAGCAAGCAGTTCCTTTTCAGTGGTGGAATAGTTCCTCTGGGCTTCATTGAGAGTCATCAATGATAGTAAATGGCGTAAGGCAACCTCTCCACTCTCTGACTGAGTACCACTCTGACGGCGTAATCACTTGCATTACACATGATCTCGAAAGGTAAGAACCAATCCAGAGGTTGGATAATAAAAGCCAAGAACAACTTTTCCTTCAATGAATTGAAGGACTCCTTGCAATCCTTGTCCACCAAAAATTCCACCTCATTTTGCAACAGTTTACACAAAGGGGATGGAATTTTTCAGAAATCTTTGATGAACCTGCGGTAGAATCCTGCATGGCCTAGAAAAGAACACACTTCGCGCACATTAGTAGGATAAGGTAAGGTTTGAATGGTATCTATCTTTGCCTTGTCTACCTCAATACCCTTAGAGGAGACAATGTGACCTAAGACAATGCCTTGTTCTACTATAAAATGACACTTCTCATAATTCAACACAAGATTATTATCAATGCAACGTTCAAGAACTTGTGCCAAATTTTCTAAGCAATTATCGAAGGAATTTCCATGAACGGTAAAATCATCCATGAATACTTCAACAAAATTTTCAACAAATTCTGAGAAAATACTTACCATACACCTTTGGAAAGTGGTGAGGGCATTGCACATCCCAAAAGGCATGCGTCGCTAAGCAAACGTACCAAAGGGGCACGTGAAGGTCGTCTTTTCTTGGTCTTCTGGAGCAATGGCCACTTGAAAATACCCTAAATACCCATCCAAAAAGTAATAATATGGGTGACTTGCAAGCCACTCGAGCATTTGATCAATGAAAGGTAATGGGAAGTGATCCTTCCGGATTACCGTATTTAACCTCTGATAATCAATGCAAACGCGCCACCCATTTTGAACTCGAGTGGGCACCATCTCACCCTTATCATTTTCAACCACCGTCACCCCATTCTTCTTTGGCACCACTTGTGTTGGACTTACCCACTTGCTATCCGAGATTGGATAAATCATCCTGGCTTGAAGCAATTTGAGGATCTCCGCCTTTACCACCTCCATCATAGGTAGATTCAAACGACGTTGAGGTTGCCGCACAATTTTTGCTTCATCTTCCAACAAGATCCGGTGCATGCAAGTGAACGTGCTAATACCTTTGATATCGGCAATAGTCCATCCAATTGCTTCCTTATTCTGCCCCAAAACCTCCATTAGCTTCTTCTCTTGCACCTTGGTATGTTTGCTCGAAATAATGACCGGAAGTGTTTCCTCTTCCCCAAGAAAGGCATACTTGAGGTTACTCGCCAAGGGCTTAAGCTCAATCACCGGGCTTTCTCATTGATGGAAAGAGTTCCGATTTCTTAAATTCCTTTGAAGGTAGGGGAAGATGGTTTGAATCCATCTCTGGACGCTCATTAAAGTTGTCAAAGCTTTCCTTCAATTTAGCACTCATAGAATATATATTGCATGTATCATGATTATAATATTCAATAGCAACTAACAAGGAATCATCACAACTCAACTCAAAAACATCTTGGACCACTTCCACTATAAAATCTAAAGCATGGCAAACATATTCTTCATTAGGATATTTCATAGAGTTATTTATGTTAAACTCTACTTTAATCCCATATAATTCCATGGTAAGGGTACCATTGTGCACATCAATCATTGTCCTAGAGGTTTTAAAAAATGACCTCCCCAACAAAATTGGAGCGACGTGTTTATCATGCTCCATATCTAAGACATAGAAATCCACGGGGAATATTAAGGAATCCACCTGAACCAACACATCCTCGACAATCCCTTTGGGATATGCACTAGAACGATCGGCTAATTGGATTAAAACACTGATTTTATGCAATGTACCTAATTTGAGGTGCTCATATAAATAATAAGTAATCACATTTACGGATGCACCTAAGTCAAGCATGCCCTTTTCAAAATGGGTGTTTCCTATCATACAAGGGATGGTAAACATATCGGGATTGCATCATTTAGGTTGTAACTCCCTTTTGCACAAAGCGGAAACATGCTCTTTTTTCTTTGCCTTATTTTGGGCCCTTTGCCTTCTATTCACAATACATAATTCCTTAAGAAAATTTGCATAACTAGGAAATTGTTCAATGGCATTTGAGAGCGGAATATTTACTTGACATCTATGAAAGACTTCATAGATGTCCTTGTTGTCATCCTTCCTCCTCCTATCCTTCAAAGCCTCCGAAAATTATGGTTCCGGTTCTTGTGGAGGAATTTCCACCATCTTTGCCTTCTTGTGAGGAGGGTATAAAGGCGCGGAAATGGATGTTGATGTTTCAATGGTAATCTCCTCTTCCTTATCCTTTCCCTTCCTCACTCTTAAAATGGCTACTTTCTCGGCCTCTTCATCAACTTCCTTTTCCAACATTTCAACCACAACGGGTATAGTTTCAAAATTTTCATCATCCGGGGATTTGCCAACCTCCTTACCGCTCCTCAAAGTGATAGCATTTGCATTTTTTTAAGGATTGGGCTCCGGTTGAGATGGAAGTTTTCTCAAAACTCTATCCTCCATTCAACTCAATATTTGAGTCATTTGGCTAATTTGCATCTCTAAAGTTTTTACGCTAGAGTCGGTCTTCTCTCGGTACTCCTCATTCTTGTCCACATACATTTTTAATTTCTTGAGATCTTGCATAATTTCCTCCTTTGACATCCCTGAACTTTCGCCTTGATTATGGGGCTTATCACCGGGCCTTGGATATTGCGATTGTGGTGACTGGTATGGTTATTGAGAAGGGCGATAAGGTTGAACATTTTGGCCACCTTGTACATTCCCATAAAAAAAATCTGGGTGAACTTGGTTGGCCGCATTGTAAGGTCGGTTTCGGTAACCTCCGCCTCCTTGGTAGCCTTGATACCCTTGATTTTGGTACCCTTGGCCTCCTTGATAGCCCATAACACTTATTTTTCAACATAGTTATCTTGCAAAGTCGAACAAGCGTCCATAGGATGCGGAGAAGAACAAGACTTGACATGAGGTTTTACCCCAAATTGAGTAACAATTCCTTGACTCTAGAAATAAGATTCGACACTTGGTCTTCAAGCTTTCCATGGTTGGAAAAGGCACTTGCATTATGGGAATTTTGCCTACTCAAATTGGCCCTTGAGCTAAAGTTTCTTGATTCCTCGGCTAGTTCTTCATAAAGCTCCATAGCTTTCCTCAAGAATTTGGTTCCAAGAGAATCACCACATGCTCCCATCACTAGCCGTTGGTCTTGAACAAGAAAACCATTGTAGATGTAGTAGACTAGATCCCCATCCAATAGCCATGGTATGGACAACTTGCGATAAGTTTCTTGAACCTCTCCCAATAGTCGTAAAAAGACTCCTCATGCCATTGGAGGATGTTGCTAATGTCCTTCTTCAAAACGGTGGACTTTAAGGCTAGGAAGTACTTGGAGAGAAACTTCCTCTTCAACTCAATCCAAGATGTAATGCTCTCGGGTGGAATATAATGTAGCCAATCCTTTGCAGCATCTCGCAATGGAAATTGGAGAGCCTTCGCCATTTATAGCTTCTCACTCACCCCTTCAGGAAGCATCCCACTACACACCATGTAGAAATAAAAAAGATACTTGTTGGGATCTTCTCCTAGCCTACCAAGGAAGGATGGTAGCAAGTGTATCAACCCAGAATTCAATTCAAAATGGCCACTAGCTCCAACCTCCGTATATGTGATGCACATAGGTTAGTGCTCAATATTGGGAGCCATAACCTCCTACATTGGAATTTGTCTCACTGGGATGTCCCTCCCTTAAGGGGGAGAATTTTGAGGTACTCTTCCCAGAATTTCACCCTCTTGCTCCTCGACATGATCCATCGAGGAAGAAGATGTCATGAAATGGTCACTAGGAGGATTGTTATTTACACTTTTCAATGAAAGCCTCCTAGTCCTTTTCAAATTCAATTCCAACTCGGGGTTATAATGTAGAGGTTCTTGTGAAGTAGATCGAGTACGAACCATACACCCAAGAACTACAACAATACATCTCCAAGTCAAACAAAGATCAAATAAAAAAAAGTAAGCTAACAAATATTCAGAACTAGCACATATTCATACATAACATGCTCAAACACTTAAAAATTTGTACCCTGTCCTCGGCAGCGGTGCCAAAATTTGGGAGGTCATCAACGTACCTCTCAAGGATAATTTTTAAGCCCTTTTTGCTTACTAACTAGAACTAAGTAGATAGTGGCAAGTCAAGGTCATTCACAGAGACAAGAGATATTTCCAAGTGTTTGCTTATATAATGGTAAATACTACTGCTAGATATAGACATAAGCATACATATTAAAGGACATAAAGAGGGGGGTTTATATTGGTTTTCTAATTTAACAATTTAATGAAAAGTTACTCTATCAAACCATACAAATCTACTAATTAAGCAATAGATACTAAAACGATATTAAAAATGAGTTACAAGATCTTGGAGGCAATTGACTTCTTCATCCAAGCCTTCTATCTATCATTGAACTTATAATCTATTTAATACATTTACTACTCGTTGTGAAGATAAATCGTCTATCCTTCTTTGATAGTAGTTTAAAATAGTGAATTCGACATCTCTCGCTAAACCTCATTAATGACCCCTTTAGTCGTTCAACGCCTAAAGGTATCCTACTAATGGCATTAGTATGAAGAATCAACAAGCTTGGTAACACTTATAAATACTGCACCGTGTCTAAGCATTGAACCAATTCATGTATTTACACAAGATTAGCCAAGAACGTTTCATAAACCTCTCTCATTTGCTACACAAAAAAACATGACTAAGAATGCGACATTATCACATTTATCTAGCATTCATCAAATCACCAACAACATTAGGAGCTCTAACTCATTCTTTTGGATTTCATATCAAAATAAGGGAGAATTAACAATTTTTCCAAACCCTAACACATAATCATACAAGAAATTCATATACTCAAACTTCCAATATCATTAATGAATTCAACAACCCAAATTCAAGCACACTAAATGCACAATAGCAAAGCATTAAATAGCTCATAAATAGATCTCAAGACATGGGCTTGGAAGCCTTAATAATTGCTCCCAAGGTTATGTTTAGCTACTAGAGCCCATACTAATTAACAAAAGCAATCAAACACAAATACAAGAAGAAACTAAGATGAAAATGTAAGAAAACTAGGATTTTCATTATTCAGTATCGGGAGAGAAGAGTTGGAGAAGAAAGAGAAAAGTGATAAGTATTTATACTACAAAAATCCCAAAAAGTCAGTCAGGTCAGATGGCCGTTATGACTCGCGACACAGGCATCGCGACTCGCGATGGCCAGAGTACTCTGCCCTCAAATGACTTATTCTATTTGGTCTTCATGTAGTTGTTTCCTCTTCCTTTCTTCGGGTCTTCAAAAAGTCTTCAATATCTTCAAAATAGAGTCTTCAAAGTCTTCAAATCTTCAACAACTACCTTGTCTCACGGAATCCTTATTATAAGTGACAAAAGCGATAAAGTCGCTCTTAACCCTAGTATAGGATTTCAAGGTAAAATAGAGTATCCAAAGCACAAAAGTCTACCAAAATGAGTACAAAAATCCCAAAATAACTATATAAAATGGACACACCAGTGATCATCCACCTTGATCTAAACACATCGAGATAAATTCATTGAGGTTCTCCGTTATTGAATCATCTGGTTTGAAATATGTAAATTATCAGCAGTTGCTCTTGGAATCCAATTTGTTTTCTCTCAAGATGAGGAATACACCCGTCGCAAAAAAACCTCATGTATGCACACAATGTGCACTAAATATGCTCATTATTTGCACAAATTAGCCAACCTTCTCCACCATCAAGCCATGAAAATAATTAGGTCGCTATAATTTATTTTATAGTTCTGAGCATACATCAGGAATGAATAAATGGATTGGTGGCTTGATTTAAGTGTGCTTTCTATGTTAGTGTAATCAAGAATTAGACTCATTGTGTTTAGACTAGGATATTACCCTTGTAAAGTGTATTATATATTGATCATTAGAGACCCATCTAACTTAATTATTATTTTTCACATTTTCATAGTATTTAAGGACTGTATATAATCCTTAGTTATTTTCGTATCAACTATTTCCTTTAATTCTAAAAGCCCTAGTTCAACAAATTTCCATGATCCTAAATTAAAAGGTAGACTCCATGTATGAAGTTTTTTCTCTCATTCCAAAAAATGACCCATCCACGCAAACACATGTAAAACCTAAAACGTAAAGATTAGTTTTTTTTATTGAAAGTAAAATTTGTGCTATAAAACAGTACAAAATATTAGTTGTGTATTCTGGAGTAATTTTCTCTCTTATTCAAATAAATTTGTTTTTGTCTGTTTCCTTTATAGAAAAATGAAAACATCCATATATCATTAGTCAAAATGACCTTTTAAGCAAATTCCTTAGAAAATATTGTTCTTAGTATAACCATTGAAAGGTAACCTCAAAATTAAACCCTATAGTAACTCAACACGTTCACTACAAAATTTTGTAATACTATTCTACCATCGTTAATAGACTACACATAAAGGTGAGTGATAAGATATCAAAAACGTTATTTATTATTGTTTTTCTATTTTAGTATTTTTAGGAGTTTAACACTATACTCTTTTTCCATTGGGTTTTTTTAATGAGATAGTGTGATCATTTTAGTTTATTTTTATTATTATTAATGAAGCCATAAACTCGGTCATGTTGACTTAGAAGAATTTTGGTAATATTTTAATTAGTGTTTAGTTTATTTAGTTTTATTTTGATTAGAATTAGATTTGGTAAGATTAGATAA
>JAULKK010275942.1:0-14957 GCA_032355705.1 Rubia peregrina
AAAAAAACTAGTCATCGTACTACACAAGTTCTATGCCTATCTACCTTCGCAGTATATACAATGAAGGTCGATCAAACACTAGGCCACGGACAACCCAAGTCTTTTGGTCGACTAGTGAGCGTACTTCACAAGTCTTCTGGTGTACTGCCTGAGTAATGTACGTCTTTACAGTCAGTCAAACACAAGTCCACTGGGAAAGTGGCACCTACACTAGTGTCAGACATATATACTAAATCGAAGAGTGAAGCATGTTGTACCAGTAACGGTTGGTCAAACCCTAGTCGATGTACTTAATGACCATTATACTTGACTAATTGTTGGACTTCAGCCAACCATGAAATGGGATGTTGTTCAACATGCATTGTCGGACTGACTGTGGACGTACTATGCTATTGACTTTTTATCAGACACTTGTCCGCATTTATATATGTTGTTCGACTTGAGGTGGTTTGTGGTCAAATCATAATTTTCTCGGCATTACTTCGTCCATAAATGTACAGTTCATATACAGATATAAATACATACAAATATTCACACATGTATGTAAATATGAACGAATAGATATATACTCACACATATATATATGCATATTTACATACATGTCACTCACTTAGTATATATTTTTTGAAATGTGACCAAAATAACCGTCACGGTACTCCCTCCGTCCTAACTCTATTTGCACTTTAATCATTACCACACTGTTCAAGAAACATGTTTGACCGTTAATAAGTTTACCTTCATATAAGAATGGCAAATACGAAGTTCATATTTAGAAACTACACGTTAAGACGAATTGTATAATATCACGTACGATAATATTATTGTTCACATATATGTTCAAATATGCGATCAAACTTTCATATTATTGTTCATATATGTGTTCAAATATTACTGTTCATAAATGTTTTCTAATATTATTGTTCATATATTATCATGTAACTTTAAAATATGAGTTACTATGCAACAGTTATTTGAGTTGACTGTGTACATCTATTTCCCCTGTACAATGGAGATGAACACATGTGCTCTATCTCCACTTTATTTTTGGTCTTCCCTCCTAAAATTAGTCCATTGAAGGGAAGCCTAGGAAGTTCCCTCTATTTTTTCCAGCCCCCAGCCCTTCCGCTTCTTTTCTCAAATTTCACTCCTCATTTTCCCACTATATCCAAATCCAACTCTTCCCAATTTCTCTCCTTCTCAAAAGCACTATCAAAGACCATGATGGTTCATTTCATTTCTGAAATTTGTGCCCCCCCAAGTTGGATCCTTGTTATCAAAATAATTTCTCCCCAAATGATTATCATTCCCCAATTTCCCGCACCAATTTTGCTAAATTTTCTTGCACCCTCTAACTGAAGCGGCCGGTCCTCTTCTCTTCTGCAAGGTTCCTCCCTTCTTAGGCTCCTTCCCATTTCGTATAGGTTCATCAACATCCATTCGCCATCTTTGTTTTGCCAAGCACAGGAACATGTACGTGTCAAAATTATTGTGTCAATGCCAATTTCACTCTTTCCATAGTTTAGAGAATGGAATTTGTTGCCCATCTTTCACTTTACATTTTCATGAAAATAGCATTTGATAGTCCAAGTGTTTGTATTTTTTGGGATACGATGTTTGACTATGTGTATGTCACTTGGAATAGTTGGAGGACAATAAGATTCATTCCTAATCTAGTTAGGGGAGATTATAATTCATTTCCTTGATTGGTTCTGTTTGGTTAGGGTTCAGGTGGTTTTTCCAGTGCAGCTAACTTAAATATGTCTAGGTTCAACTAGGTTCATATTGAACCGGGAATTTCTTCTCATGTGAGTGCCTTAATAGGTCCCGTTGCATGCCCAAACTTAGATAATATTTTTGACCTTTCACACTCAGCCGCACGCGTTTTATTTGTGACGTGATGCATGTCAGTGTTATTTGCTTAAATTTGTTTACGGTAATATCCTAACATGTCCCCCACTGATTACTTTACTTCTTCTACTTATGAAAGGTTCCTATTGCATTAAATGATGAATGTGAAGAAGAAATTGGTTCTAAAGAACATATTTCAAACTGATGAGATTGTGGAAAAATGTGACACGCCAACTGAAGAATTCGAGAATGAGGCCGTCTATAACGATGCTGTGGATGATGCATCTACCTGTGAAAATTTGGGGGATGACCAACAGCCAAATTCGACCTAGGACAAGGGGGAGAATTTGGACAAGTTCGAGAGCAAGGAATATTGCAAACGTAGAGGTACAACCACGTGTAAGTAAATCTTACTAGCAAAACAAAAGAAACCTCTACAAATATTCTTCGACAAAGACTTTGAACCCATGGTTATGTGCAGCCGATGGTCTGGATATTGTGGATATGCTTTCCGATAACAAATCCACTTCGGGATATGGAACAATTGGAAAGTCGTCCCAGAACAGGTTAAGAAAGAAGCTTGGGACGACATTCTTGTAAGTATGTTCCATTCCTTTCCCATAATTTTGAGGTCTCCTACACAATATAAAATTTACAATGTCAAATTTGGACTTCCCGTAGATTAGCTGGGATATACAGACCAAAGTGAGGTTCGATGAAATAAACGAGTTCAGCAAGAAGTGGACGGTTTATGCGGGTGAAGAGTGGAGGAATTGGAAGGCGAATGTGGCTCGAAAGTACATCGTCGATGCCAAACTGGGTATCCATCCATAGACGGCGTATCGATGGATGGATAAAAAAGAGTGGGAGCTATTTGTCAAACATAGAATGACCCCTGAATTCAAGGTCAACATTTATTTCCCCATTGTTTATTTCATTCAAACGGTAAATATATTTCACTAATTATTGACCATATAGGCTAAAAGTGATGCGACATAGGTAAGCGCCGCAAGTAAGGACTACGTCTATCATACCGGTAGCGGAGGGAATCGCAAAATTGCATCGGAACTGGAGAAGAGGAAAATCAGGATAAGATTGATGAACTTATGAGTCAAGGTCGTAGCGTTTAAGAAGCAGAGGTGGAAGTTGAAAGTATGAATTTCAAACCAGACCGATCAGAGGTGTTCCTTGTAGAAAATTGGGATGAGAAATTGTCTTCCTACACGAACGACTCCGTTAAAAGGGCAACTCCAACTATTGTTAGAAAATTTCAGACATAAATGTGTGACTAATTACATTCACAAATCAAATACATACTAATGCCTCTCAATTTTGTTATCATGACTAGGAAAAACTTTTGGACAAGAAGTAGAAGGGAGAGTTGGTGATAGTAGGAAAATAAGATATCCTCGTACATGCAACGGAAAAAAATGATCATAGGGGTCGTTGGAGAGGTTACCCTACAGTTACGAAGATTAAGGATGCCCTCCCACTTATAGATGTCGGCCGATACGCATCTAGTCGATGTGGGAGCACAAACACAATAACATTTGAAGAAACTTCAAATAAGAAACATGTGTCAACGGAGGTGGTCAACCTCAATGAAAGGTTGGTTGCCTTCTTCGAGGCGCAAACAACGTGGGTAGCATGATAATTAGGTAAACCTATTCCCGCACACTTGGATGCCCGCAATTTCCTTGCTACACCGTCCAACCCAACAAATAAAAAAAGTTGGGTATTCATTCCTTCAGCATCTGGATCAAGTGACCAGGAGAAGGACCTTCATGGTCACAAGGTATTCTATGAAATAACTCTTGCCACTTACTACTTTACGAGCAATGGTATCGTCAAAATTTAGCATCATAACATGTTCCCCAAGTTTAAGTAAATGGATTTGACCAACACATCCGTTCGTTTTCCCCAAATATATGATGGTAAAAAAATAAGTTCATAGTTGGTTTGCTATTCATTGTCGCCTTGGTTATTTTGAAAAGGTAAGCAGCTCTATTAGTTGTTCATCTATGAACGTGATCAAGGACGTTGATTTACAATGTTGTTGATTGATTTCCTAATGGCGTTCATTTTTCATTCTGGAACAATGTTATTGTTGTTGGTTATGTGCACATATTTGGATGTGGTTAATAAGGTGCATTTATTCAGTTGTTGTTAGTTGTGGCCATGTATATGTTGTTAGTTCTAGTAATTTTTCTACTGAAATAGTAGAGCGCCTGCACGCAGCTGCGGTCAGTGGCCAATTGTAGTTCTACTCCTCCCACTTGAATGTTAAAGAGCGGATGCGCACAGGTGCTCTCTCAGGGGCAACATTTTCCGACTGACCTCACCTGCTTTCTTGGGAAATTTAATTCAAATTGATTGCATTGCCATAATTATTTGGTCCACAACTGTTTTTCACAATTCCTTCTTCGGACCTTTTACTCAGATTCCCTTGTTTTCATGCTCAGATATGTAAAAAAATGTTGCCTATATGTTCTGATCCATAGTGGACAAAGGGATGCCGCTGCATTTGGTATCTTGCTTTCTAAGGATCAGGAGACGGACTTGCCAATCAGGTGGGAGCGAATTAAGCTTTATGGACCTGTGATAATCTCAAAGGCACCTTTGCTTATTGAACATGAAGAATTTGAGTTCATATCTGAAGCCATTGGATATAAGATTCTATGGCCAGGAAAACTAAGCGGTGACTTTAACCAACAAGAGGATCATGGGGTATGATAATTGTATGTTTAATATGGATGTGTAGATCTCTTCACACAAACGACCCTAACTTAATTCATCGGTCGCATGAATACCTAGGATAATGAGAAGGTTTCGACTCGCGACTTGCTAGTCGGTGAAGATTGAGGCGGTGAAACAAGGCTGGCACCAAAACCTCCGGAGGAGGAAAATAAGGTCAGACAAACAATTACATTACTATACTCGCATTAGGAAATACTAATAAACACACTCTCTCCCTATAGGAGGTGGTCGGTTATGAGGAAACTCCAAACGAACTGTTCGCAACCTCTACTTGATCGATGAAAGGGGAGGTCATACATTCCCCTCCCCCCAAACACACACACACACACCCCCGTATAATTCAATTTCTAATGGTGACTATTATTGTTCTTGATAATTAACTGACAATTTACCCATCAGTGTGCAGTAAAACTTATTTTTGCATCTACGGAGTTTGGTGAATCAACTCCACCCAACTCGGTTAATGATCATCAACATTCCGTAAGGAACCATTTAACCCTTCAGAAATTCCATCGACTGCTGAATTATATTCCTATGAAACTTAACTATATCACACCTTCGAATAAAATTACAAAAGAATGTATCTTGCAGGGGGTTACAGAAGACCAGGAATGCAATGCTGTTGTGCAACAGATCTATGAATTTATAAGTTCAACACCCAAGTATTTGGACAAGACAAAATCTTCCGTATCCCTTTCAGTGCAGCTGTGTTTGGATCCAATAACAACCTCGCGGCCATTTTTGTGGACAAACTGAAGTTGTTCATGACCAGCCTCAATAACGAACACAAACTGGAGTGGATTAGTGGATCACAACTTGATCTATGGGCATCGTAAGAATGCATTCTCACAAAGTTATACATGCTGAATAACAATTGTTCATTTCTAATATTTATTTTCCAAAGACCTATGTGACGGGATGGTTGATCAATATCACATCCAGTTTGTTCCGGCTGCTTCAAATTCCCTTACTCAAAATGCCCATCAAAGGATTGAATTCATTGCGAAAGAGGTTTCAACTGTTATGCGCCGCACACAAGCAAGGATGTACATAGTTCCTTACAATTGAGAGTAAGTTATATGCATGTACATGATTAAATAAATTGGGGTATTATTAGTTTCACATATCTTCATTTATTTTGGAAAAGTTAAACATTAATAATCACATCAGCTACGTTCTTGTTTACTATTGCAGTAGCCATTTGTTTTTTATCGTCTTTGTGCCGAAACATGAACGAGTATATTGCATCGACTCAATAACTGGGGGAATTGGCAAACATAACAAGACTTTCCTTCAATTCATTTGTTCGTAAGTTAATGTATTTCTTGCCACCTCCAGCAAAATTACACTTGATTATACTATTAGGATCTATACATATGTTTTCGTATTCAGTATTTGATGAAATTATTTTTTCATATAATTCTAGGATTGCAACAAAATATCGAGTGTACATCAACTAAGACCAAAGTAAACCTACCTTCCAGACTATACATGGAATGTGATAAACATCAATGTACGTATTACCTCATATAATTGTAAATCCCGTGTCAATTTCATGTATGTAACCATTTAAATATATGCTTCTCCGTATCAGCACAAGATTCAGCGTAGTACTTGGGAATGTGGATACCATTGCATGTACTATATGGAAAAAATAGTTAAAGAGGTGCAAGGGATTAACATAATTCTGGTATGTTTTCTTATTCTGTTTTTTAATGTCCTTAATGTCCATCACATGTGGAATATAACATTCAATTTAATGCATGTTTCAGCAATTTCCAGAAGATCGCACACCTTTGGGGACAGAGAAACTACACAGCATTGCTCTTAGTTGGGTTCATATGTTCGCGAAAAACACTTTGCCCCATTGCATGACTCAATTGCATGTGGAACAGGGAATTGAATCCATTATTGGATAGGTTCATGTTTATTTACATCCCATCACTTAGTATCTCTCTTCATGAAAGGTAAATGTCCCCAACATTCGATAAAAATCATCTCTGTGGAACAATAGGTCCTCGTACTTTATGCTGGGTTGTCAACACAATTTTGGCAACCACTGGACACGTTCCTTTACTCAATCACCTAGTAAATTACATTTGATGGTATTCCATAGCCTTTTGCTACAACATTGTTGTTTATGTCCGATGAATTGTGAGTGTTAGAAAATTTGTGTTATATATTCGGTGCACTGATTTATTACATTGCACTAAAAACTGGGAATTTGTGGAAATGTTTTCTCTTATTTCTAGATGTGGCCATATAATTATTGTTGGATTGTTCTACTGTGTGTATTGTAGTATTAGTGCCGCTGCACGGTGTTGTGGATTGGTCAGCTGCGCGCAGCTGCGGTCAGAGCTCAATTCCAGTTTTCTTTTTCCTAAATCGAACTGCTAGCGGTCAGCGCCATATTCCAGTTTGGTTTTTCCTAAATTGAACTGCTAGAGCAGCTGCGCACAGCTGCGGTCAGCGCCCAATTCCAGTTTTATTTCTCCTAAATTGAACTATTAGAGCAGTTGCGCGTAGCTTCGGTCAAATGGAACTATTAGAGCTGTTGTGCGGAGCTGCGGCCAGTGCCCAATGGAAACTCCAAATTGCAAACCAATGAAAATTTCAATGGTTTCCCAAAAACTGGTGTACACAACGAAATTGGTTCTTACAACCGGTGCTAATATGTGGGAACCGATGGGAATTTAGCACCAGTTTCATAAAAACCAGTGCTAAAAAACTAGTGCTAAATTTAACAACGGTTTCATAAAATCGGTGATAAATGAACAACCCGTGCTAAATTTAGTAAAACTGGTGCTAACTTTAGAACCGATTTTAAAAAACCGGTACTAACTTTAGCACCGGTTCCATAAAATCGGTGCTAACCAAAAAAACTGGTGCTACCTAAAGAACCGGTGAAAATTTTTCACATGCTAACTAGGCACCGGTTTTTTGGACCTGAAAAATCGGTGCTAGAACTTCCAAAAAACTGGTGCTAGAGGGGCAATCCTGTGGTAGTGGAAGCTCCACCATATTGCTTGATACCTGTTCTTGTTGTAGTGACTGTATAGAGTTTAAAAAAACCCTAAATCTAGTATGTTGAGGTTAGGGGAATTAGCTGGCTGGCTAACTAAATTGATATTTAAGCCATCAGACTTAGCCACAGCTAGAAACTCTAGATCATTGATTGATATATGTGGTGTGGCATTATCCTACTGTATGTAAATGTCCTTCCTCATGTGCCTCGACCACTTTGCATTGATTGTTGGTATTACTTCATGTATAATTTTGTTCCTTATCACATCCCCAGTGATTGATGGTACATGAACTAACTCTACATAACCAGCTGGCCTGTTCTTACTTTTATTGATAGGAACCTATTCTTGCACGAATGGGAAAATCCTAAACTTCCCATCAAATATAACCTCCCTAATCTCACAAAACATGGGTCTACTAACAACACATATAAACATGAGTTTTGGAATGTGGGATCTGTGCTTGCATGTTCTATATGGTTCAAGTTCATCAGGTGCTAATAAGTACTGAACAATTTGTTTACTTAGATAAAACCACTTCTCATCTATGTGGATTATGTTGTCCATTTCTCTGAATTGCAGTTTTGCATTTATCTTAGTTAGATAGAAAACCAACCTGGTTATTTTGTTCTTAGCTGTCAAGGTTGGTTCGATACTGTTTGTGTGGCTCCTTATGATCTTCGATGTTACAGAGCTTTGCACACTATTTTTCCCTATATGTAAGCCAATCACTGTGCCCCTCACCGTTCTTCTCTTATGTGCAGGCAAGGTTTTTAAAGCCTCAAGATCAATACTGATCTTGTTGTGGGCATTGTGGTCATCCATCTTATGCCTCATGTTGTGGGGGCTGCCCCGACCCGAGCTGGGCTCTTGCTACTGCCCATATTGTGCTGACAGTTCGGATTGAACAACATAAAAAAGAGTTGCTGCCTCGAGCCTAGTGCCTTATCTTCCCATTGTTGTGATTCTCCAAAAGGAATTCTGCTAGATGTTGCTTCTCCTCGTTTGTCATATTCTTCTCTCGCATGCTGCCCCGAATGAAAAAACCCTATGATGAAAGGGAAGATGCAAACATCAGAGGAGCAACCAGCTCTTTCGGGATGCTTTGGAGGGCTTCCTGATGAAACTTACCTAATCTGAGAGTCCCCCCTATAAATTTCACATGTTTTGTGATGATGTATGGGGATTTTTAGATTCAAGAGTTTATTTTTTTTATGGAAGGTTTGACATGTATTCTTTGTTGGAGTAAATAGGGTTTCAGAATGTGTATTTCCCGGGTTTCAGTATTCAGTTCATGTATTTATAGGGATTTTGGACTTGTATGAAATTTGTGGATGTAATTTTTTTCAAGCTTTTTCATTTTATTTATCACCGGAACAAAGGGTGTTTTGGTTGTGTTTGGCGCCTAAAAAAGAAGGGAAACATGCAACACGGTAAAAAGGGAGGGAAAGATTAAAAGTAATCAATGTGGATTTTCTCTCAAATTTGGACGTGGGATGACAAGTGGGGCCCGCTCCAAATTCTGCTCAGTCATTTCTCTCTCTGCAGATATGGCTGGACAGAGGGAGTAGTATATTTTTTAAAAAAATCATCTCAAATGAAATTTACAATAATTGCATAATAAACCATGTACTAAAGTTTAGGGAATTAATCTCTCAAACTCCTTGACTCACTTTTGTATATTCGATTTGTCTAATCAAACAATTACTTCAAGGAGACAAATCACACTTGTATAGTAAATGCTAAACTCCAGGATCGACTTTATTGTATTATTTTTGTTACATACGAGAGAAGAGATGCCATATACAATCCCCATAACCATCTTAATTAGGTAATTTAAGGTTTTTGTAAATAAGAGAGAGAAGTACTGCATGTATACGTTATATTTAGTGATGGACTGATGATAAATACGTAATGAATTTATTATATTAAACGGATACTAAACTGATGAACGGAGTACGTAGCTGCAATTATTGTTTAAAATACTTAAAAGTAATGCACATAAAAATGAATTAAAGAAGGGAGAATAAGTTTAACATAACAAAACACAAAGAAAGACAGGAAAGGAACAAACTGGTTGCAACTGGCCTTCATTTCATATGCTTGTAAACAAGTTTTGAAGCAATCAATATTTTTAAAGATCTATAAATATGCAAAGTTAAAGATCTATAAACTCTAAGCCTATCAATATTGTTAAAGATCTATAAATATGCAAAGTTAGACTCATATAACTGGTACTTATCCAGTTATCCTCATTTGTTCATGTAAGTGAATATACAGTTTCATGAAAAGAGAGAAAATTAAGAAGAAAACAGAAATAAAATTAGAATGAGTCTTTGTTTCAAACAATAATTAGTAACCCTAGCCTTCTGTATTTATGATTATTACAGAACCAACTGAGCCAAGGTCCGAATATCCACAGGGTGTGTGTCTGAAATTTGCTGAGCCTGAAATGCCCTTCTTCCCACAATCATGTTCGCAGCTTCTGTTGGATGAAAAGCATCCCAAAACAAGTACTCTGTTCTATTTTGACATGGATTTTGGAAGGGAAAACAGGTTACTTGGGCATTGTTCTTTCCCACTCCACAACATGCAGTATTTGTCACTTTGAAACCTATCCAAAGCACAGTCAAAATCAGTTTTCTTTTTCTTTTTTTTGGAAATGAAAAAGGAGAAGTCCTGTAACATCACCTAAAGTAGAGAAAATGCCAGTAGTATTAACAAAGATGTATTTTGCATGCGTTTGCTTGCTGTTCAAGGAATCCACCAGTTCTCTGAGCTTCATGCTGAATATGTCATTTTCCCTGTTGAATTCGGCTACACATGTTCTGTTGTCCGGGCTGCGCCGAACTAATATACTGGGCACACACCCAATCTGTCCCAATCCGTGCAAAACAAACTTTCTGGCTCCGAAGGTGTATAGTGATGATAACAGCTGCAAATATTGGTCAATGAGATGGGTGGCGTACTGTTCTGCAGTAAATAGCCTGCTAGATGGGTATAAAAATGGCATAAAATAGTTGTTGAGATAGTCATTGCTCCCAATTCCAATGGAGAAAATGCACTTGTTGAGGTATCTTGCTGTGTAGTTTTCGCCTCCAAGTAAATCCACAATTTGTAGTACTGAGCTCTTGTAATTGTTAACCTGCATGCTAAAACTGCTCCTAGAACCCTACATATTATACAATTTAAAATCAGTACTTATAACCTAAGTTTGGCCACTGATGTTGATTATAATACTTTTCTTTTCAGAGGAATGATATGATAAGCAGTAGAAAATTTTATATGTTAGCAAATGTTGTATGTTAAGGTGTTGGACAAATTAAATTCGGACACGTATTCAAACAAATTCTATATTTAGTAAAGTGAGGGGTGTTTTAAAAATAAATGAGTGATTTGCATGTCAGAATATGATTTTCCTAACACCTCAACTTGCTAACATATAAGCTCCGATACCATGATAAAATATAAGAAAATTTATTACTGGTGCATTGATATCACATCAATGACACATCTCATCAATGATGGAGTTACAATATATAGGGTTACAACAATCCAAAGTTGAATGGTAATAGGATTCTAAGTCTATAAGGAAATTACCATTTATAACTAATTTTATAAGGAAACTAATTCTATAAGGTAACTATCATCTATACCTTTTCCTACAAGGAAAGGGTTTCTATTTCCTTAACACCAACATATTATACAATTTAAAATTAGTACTTATAACCTAAGTTTGGCCACTGATGTTGATTATAATACTTTTCTTTTCAGATGAATGATATGATAAGCAGTAGAAAATTTTATATGTTAGCAAATGTTGTATGTTAAGGTGTTGGACAACTCAAATTCGAACACATATTCCACAAATTCTATATTTAGTAAAGTGAGGGGTGTTTTAAGAAGAAATGAGTGATTTGCATGTCAGAATATGATTTTCCTAACACCTCAACTTGCTAACATATAATTTTTTTGTGATAAGCAGTACCAGATGATATCCAGTTTCGTCGTTAATTCCGGCAGCCGCGGAGGCATAATTTACACCCCTCAATAAATCTTTTCCAGCAGCTTTTGTGTATGGTAGAATTTCATCCTTGAAGCCCAGCAGTTGAGCTGAGGAAAGTAAAGTAATCATTTTATCAATTGAGAGTTGAGTGTACATAGAGAAGTTTACCTAGAGAAGTAAGGTAATCATTTTATCATGGCGGCTAGAGAAGTTTACCTATGACGTCGATTAGAGTTTTCCCGTTGGAAAATCTCCCGGTGGGTCCTCCGGGAAAATCTATACCATATGGATGATAATTCGCTTTTGCAAAAGTGAAGATGAAATTGTTGTTGCCATTGTCTACTAGAGAATCGCCAAATATGAAAAGACATGGCACTAGTTGCCCTTCTTTCGATGCTTCATTCATCACCACCATCATCGCCACCGCTAAACCCACCAACATTTTCATCGTGCTTAATTTATTATTGCCGATAGCAGCGAGAAGAAGATTAGACGCTCAAGGAGCAAAATGTTTGTCATGTCCAACTCTATATATAAACACACTCTTTATACTTGTGAACCTTGGAGGCTTGGAATCTTACTTATCATCTTATTATTATTAGTCACTTGATTGGAATTCAGTGAGCATTTAAAATGTTTGAATGTTTTCCTAATTAACTTCAGTTACAATTGTGGGACAATATGTGATTATCTTAGTTTCAATTTTTGTCTTTTTTATACATATAATCAAAATGATAATTTATTTTGTAGTTGTTTCACATCCAATTTAAAATTATTTTTTATTCAACTAAGTGAAGTACAGTTTAATTACCATACTCCCTCCGTCCCAGCTCAAACTGCACACTTACTATTTGGCACTATTCTGCATCAAACTTTGATCACATATTTGAATAGATATATAAATAATAATATTATCGTATTTGACGGCGAAAGATTCGTCACAACAAGTAGTTTCCGAAAAGTGATTTTTTATTTACCGTTGTTATACGTAGTTAAACATATTAAGGATTAGACAAGTTTCTTGATGAGCGTGAAAAAGATCCTATGCAATTTGAGCTGGGACAGAGGGAGTACTCAAATTTCCGCATGTAGTCCAATATCTTCGTTACAAAATATAATTATATGAAGAGTCAATCTCTTGAAATACAGTTTTTCCATGAGTCATGGAAATACCAATGTTTAAAGTGTACATTAGAAAAAATAAAGATAAAATTTTTGGGTTTGCATGAATCGGATTATAAACTTTATAACTACTACATGTTGCGTAATAAAATATTAAAATTGCAACTAAGACCTCTAATATTTTATTATTCTAATTAAACCCTGTCTTTCCATAAGCTTATGGAAATACGATCTTTCCCAAGACTTTGCCTTATATAAATTAGTTTTTATCGATTAACTAGTGGTAAAGTCTTGTGAAATACCGTCTTTCCATAAACTTATGGAAAGATGCGTTTTAATTATAATAATTAAAGGTAAAATATTTTAATTGTAATATTAAAAATTTACTATGCAACGTATAGTAGCTAAAAAGTTTATAACTTGAGTCATGCAACCCGAAATTTTTATTTTCATTTCTTCTAATTGACACTTTAAATGTTGATCATTCCATAACTTATGGAAAAACCGTTCTATAAACCTGAAATTATTTTTTGAGAAGTGGACAGGTGGTTGTTATAGGATAATGGAAATTATTCGCAATTCATTGTTTACTTTCGTACCAAATTCCTTTTCAAGTTATGATGATGATGATAATGTGATGCAAACTGGTACGCACAAGTATAAAGATCAAATGGTTTGTTGCTCCTTCCTTTTCAATTTATCATTATAGCTGTTTTCATAAAGGATTAGTTTGTTATTTAAAAAGAGATTTATAATAATAACCCCAAATTCTTTCAGTGGTTAATATGATTTTACTATGAGTAGTTACAAACTTTATGTCATCATGAATGTTACATTGCATGTATTTAAAAAAATTGATTAAAGTATTAATATTTATATAAATGTTTGCAAAATAACTATTGACCTCATTTATTATTCATTGGATTTCAACTGTTTAAAAAATAAATCAAAGTCTTGTATAGGAGGTATTATCCATATGGTAAGACAAAAGTTAAAATATTTTTTTTACAAATATTATGGATGAATCACTACTGCTAGACCCACCAACATTTTAATCATGCTTAATTTATTATTACCGACATGGCAAGATAAAAGACCACACGCTCAAGGAGCAATCTGTTTGTTACGTCCACATCTATACATAAACACACTTTCTTTACTTGTGAGCTTAGAATATTACTTATAATCATCTTATTTTTAGGCACTTGATAGAGTATGCTCACCTTAACATTTAATCTTATGATTCAATGAGCATTTAAAATGTTTTAATGCCTCCCTAATTAACTTTAGCTACACATTTGTGGGATAATATGTTATTATATTTAGTTCCAATTTTGGCTTCTTTATATATATATATATGATTAAAGTGATAACATTATTATTTTTATTTTCTAGTGGTTTCATGTCGTATTTAAAATTATTTTTTATTGAATTTAGTGGAGCATAGTTTAGTCGAGAGCACAGTTTAATCACCTTACTCAAATTCATGTCAATAATCTGATATTTTTAGAGCAAGTCCAATATCTTCTTTACAAAATATAAATATATTCATATAAATTAGTTTTTATTGATTAATTAGTAATGAAAATTAATTGCAAACCTAAATTATTTTAATAAAATAGTAAAGGCAATTATTATTAAATTATAAAAATATTCAAATCAAGTGATTTGTGTTTATATATTTCAGAATTTCTAGAGCATTTAACAATAATTGCTGAGTGAAAGATTTTAATTGAATCTACAACAACATCAATATTGTACTTGCATGTACCCTCCGTTTCTTTATAAGTGGAACCATAGGATTAAGTGTTTGGATTTGGGTGGAAAAATGAAGGATGAAATTGAAGGTAAAAAGTAGAATGCGTGGATGAAATTGAAAGAATCTTACCAAAAATAGAGAGTGTGCCAATATAAAAGAAACAACCAAAAAGGAAAGTGTGCCAATACTAAAGAAACGGGGGTATATGTTGTTGTTAAAGGATAATGGAAATTATTTGCAATTACATTATTTTTTTATACCAAATTTCTTTTCAAGTTATGATACATGTTGCAAACTGATACAAGTATAAAAATCAAATGGTTTGTTGCTCCTTTCTTTTCCATTTATCATTGTAGTCATTTCATAAATGAGAAAGACTCATATGAGACCGTCTCACCATAAGTTATGGTGAGACAAAGTAATAAGTAAAGTTTTAAAAATT
>JAULKK010275948.1:0-14955 GCA_032355705.1 Rubia peregrina
AGTATTGGTTTATTTACCTTTTAACGATTTTTAATGATCATATTTGACTTTCAATATCTCTAACTATATATAATAATTTTGCATAAAAATGATATTTAGAAAATAGATGTTAAGATAAATCTAACAATCACCCGTGGAGAACAAGCCTATTATAGGCGGTTCCTTCGGACCAGATCTCTTTTAAAGGCGGTTTCGGGAATAGCCTTTGAATGACCACCATTAAAGGCGGCTATGAACCGCCATTCTGTTGTTCGTTGATCTGGAACCACCTTTATACTCGAAACTGTTGATCCTGGACTCAGACTCTCTATGCGGTTACGAGCGCAAAATTGTTGATTGTTGATTCGAGACTCAGACTCTCTATGTAGTTACGAGCTCAGAACGTTGTACATGTTAAGGATCCGAAATGCCGCTCTGGGTTTTAGAATATGTTCCTCCATCGAGCGTCAATCTGGACATGCATGGAGATTTTTTGCTAAAAAAGGGATATTTGACATTAACAGTTCCGAGTTCGTAAATTGATTCGGTTCGTATGGTTCCGATAGAGTAACTGTGAACCGGGTTTATGTCATTTTTTTGTTCTAGGGTCAGAATTGAGTTCCGCACTCGGAACTGGCCTCAGACAATTTGGTAAAATTAGTCCATTTCATTATAAACTAGCTTCTAAAAGACCTAGTAAAATCGATCTAGATTGTACCAAAATACAAGAGAAAATGACGCTAGATACCAAAATTTTATAGACTACTCTACAAAAGCAACACTCTATATATAGGAATAGTTTTCACCAAAAATCTATTCCACAAAACTATGTCAACATATATTGGTTTCTCATAATACCACATTGGGATTCTAATTGAAGAGGAACATGCATGCACAAGATACCTAGCCAAGCAATTTCTTGCACTGTTGATATCATCTTGCGAATACAGTTTGAGAACCTTTTGAAAAATATATGAAACAAAAATAGTAACAATATTAGTAATGGGACGACATGTTACGTCGCAACAAAAATTGGGAAAGAATCATCTAAATACTCACTTCGTCGATTTCTAGGTAATTCTCATGCACATGTTGGTCACACTCCGTCGTGTATAGCATTATGTAATAGCCGCATTCCCATGTCTTTACTTGTTTCTTGTACTAATAAATAAAATTCAATGAGTAACAAATAATTATAATAAGTGACGACTAAATAGTATTTCGCAACATGAAAAGAGAATCACACATTGATCTCTATTAGGTCCAAAACCTTATTTCCATTATTCTCCAGACCATTGATATAGTCAACCAAAATTTTAACAAATGACTCGGACGGTTGGAAGTGAAGAGGATCCATCCAATAAACCCACTTCTTGTTGGGACAATAAATATTAATCTCAAATGGTCTGTACAACATATACAAAAAAATAAACGCATTAATGGATTTTCTTAAATGACATGAGTGTGTATCTATTGCCTCTCAATATACGGTGAAACAAATAATTTTTTATCCGTTCGTCATAGACTTTTGTGGATGTAGTCGACCCTCTCTTGAACTGTACATCTGATTTCTTTAGTAAACATCGGGTACAAATACCCTATCCAACCCTTGTCCTTTTGGTTATCAAAATAATACATGTACCTTCCAAATGAAAGTGGTAACATCATTAAGAAATTGTTAGGAATTATAATTTTTTTGAACAAAGCGAAATGCTATATTACTTACAATAAGTATAGGGATATTATCGCTTGGTTCACTTGGTCACACCTCCATAGGTATTCAAATTAGTCCAAGATGTGGTGATTTCTCGCTTTTGACCAAATACACATTAATTTCCCTAGAATAAGTACGTTGAGTTCCGTTGTTGTTTGGCTATGAAATCATACAGGACCCTTACGAAATGTGATGAGTCCTTAATAACCTGCGCTCGGGTGAGAGGGGGTTTTGTCTTCTTTGCCGCTTCAACGATCGGCTTAGATATTGTAATTGGGGTCTCCTTCAAATAACAATCTTTAATGAGTCCACGTAAATGAGGTGATGAGGCCATAGAAGAAACATTCCTCAAGCGGATCCCACTTGCTTGTAGTGGCTATCCGGAATTAGTAATAGGGCTTTGAGCCTCATGGGTTCTCCATTGAAACTTTACAAATACCATCTCCAATTGGAACATAATGATAATGTTGCATCGACTCGTGTAGAATTCCGTTGGTAACGTGTAGTGGCCTACCCTTCTCACCTTAATCAATGTATAACTCACACAAATGTGATTTCTAGATTGTGAGAGAGAAAAGACCTATGTAAAATAAATGGGAAGCCAAATACATATCATTGAAATAATTAAATTCAACCAACCTTGTTTTCAGACGAAACGATTGCTTTGCCAATATTATTGTCTTCATTTGTTGGTGGATCAAGAATAGGTTGTTGGTTCTTCTCAACTTATTCTGGTGAGTGTTGGGATCCTCTAGATGGTGGCATCCAACCAGGTATCAAATCATTCAAATTTTTGGGTAGCGGGAGATCGGTGTGTTCGATTAACTTACGAATCAATAGTTCCTATTACTCTATCCGTTTGTCTCTAACGAGGGATTCCTTTTGAAACACATGGACTCGTGATGGTTTAGCGTAATCGTAGGATCGAACTATCCCAAACGCTTCTCTTTGGGACAAAAATGATCCCACTCCTCTAGCACGACTCGGGTGGTCGGATTTTCTTGTAGCCTCACAAAGGATATCGTGCTTACCCGATGGAATGAATCAACCCTCCAATTGATCTTTCTTTAACTTTGCCTACGCACGTTTAATAGTCATGAACAATAATTAAATGGAAAAAACCTGATTAAAATTAGAAGTAATAAATACGGTCTTACCACTCGTTCCACGACTTCAATTACTGGAGCTTTATCGTATCCACCTTTTTTGTTTTACCGGCTCTTCAAGAAGAGATCACACCTATCGGTCTCATCCACATCGATTGGTGTGACCAATGACCTCGCCTCATCCTTGGTCATCCCCTCCTCGATGGCAATTTGAACAATCCTTTCAAAACGTTCTTTCACTAATTCGAGGGCCGCTAATCCATATCCCCCAGGCTCTTCCGATGAGGTATTTTGTTTTTCAATGCATTAATTTATTTTTCAGCCTTCGTAGCTTACATTACAATGTCATAAGCATATAAAATCTAAAGGAATGTAATATTAAGGGACTAATAAAAATTAATTTAAATTACTAATATTTTCCTCATTATCCAAGATTCTTCTCTTATGAATATCCCAACTTTCGATTGAATATGTGTATAAGTCAACCATGGATGATCCCCCTTTCTACTAGAGAGTATGTAATCTCTAGAAAAGGTGTACCAACTCTTTGACATCATGGTTATTGCCTTCTTCTTCAAATCATCCAAGTCAGGACATTCTATATCGAACGACCTCTATAAAAATTAGTTCCACTCATGATCAAATACACATCTTTCAATTAAGTTCAAATTTCGATCAAAGGAAGAGCATAATTAAATTAAGAAATCCTTATAGGTACCTTGTACTCTGTCCAAAAGATGTCTTTTTATTCTTTAGGGACCTCGTGCCAATCATCAAAGTTGATGTCTACCCTTGTTCTACCAACTTCCCCTACCCAACTCGACCACTTAGCACGTTCATCGGTTAACATTTTACTGATTGGTTGATATTAATGAAGTTAACTCTTTCCTTGTAATTCTAAGATCTAAAGTCCTATAATTTGTCCTAGCAATCCCGACCTCCTCCGGCCCCTCTTCTTCATCATCGTCATTGCCTAATGTATCATAAATTCCTTAGTGTGAATGCATTGGTTCTTCACGAGTCCTTTTTCGTGGTATTAGGCTACCAATGGATAATCATTATATTCCACTTGCAAATGAGATGACATTTCATACAAAAAAAACATAAAAGGATCATAAAATCACACACCATCCACCTACATCATATAAACAACACTCAAAGAAGACATGGAGCTAAAACACTCCTCTACAAAAAAATACCAACACTTTAATATTTACCTTTAAAATAATAGATGGAGATTAGAAGTTGAAATGATCTAAGAAGACCATATTCTTGAACATGTAAAAACCCTAACAAAAAACCAACATCTTTGATGTTGATTCTTATGAGAATATGTTATGTAGATAATGAAATCTAGGATTTTTGGTGGTTTAGCAATGCAAGTGTAAAATGAGGAGAGATTTTTGAAGGATTTTGTGGAAGAATGTATAGGGAGGGTTTTTAGGGGAGAAAACGAGAGAGAACTCGCGCTCAAAACAAATGACCAGTAATTACTCATTTGAAAACCACCTTTAATGCTCTCTCTTCGACCAACACCCGAAAATAAGTTCAATCTCAGAAATAGCATTGACGAACAGGTTTTGAATGTGGAACTTAATCTTGTCTTTATTAAGTAGGATAGAATAGGTTTCGAGCTTGGAACCAATTCTTTGTGTGTATGAAAAACAATTGAAGACCCGTTAAGAACCCTAATTCCCAAAATCAAATTTTGCCCAATTTAACATTTGTAAACTCAATTTAACCTTATCCACATTCAAAATCAATGGGTCCTAGGTATCACGGCGCAAAAGAGGGTGGTGGTGCAGGGAATGTATCGGCCCGTAGTTATGAACCAATCCAAGAGGTGCGAGGGTCACCCATATTCTTCAATGAAAGTTCCAAACAAAGGTATTTTGACTTCCATCGTAGAAAATTTATGAACCCTAAGTTAATTCGTGCAAGGAATGTAGAGCCATTAGCCCCATGATATTTGATTAATAAATTTGATCCCTTGGGTTTCTATAACTTCCTCTTGTTAGATGAGCATGTCCATTATGGTGAGGTCCTATAACTTTATGTTAATTTAGGAAAGGGTAGTAACAATAAGGAGCAAACAAAGGTAAATTGTGTCACGATACTCGTTACCAAGTATTCTATTAATAATGCCCTAGGTTGCTCGGACACTGACTCAACTAAATTGAGGCCTGTTACTGGAGGTAACCCCATAGTGCCTGTTTGCTATGGATAATAAATATTTCAATAGGTAAAGTTCAGGGGTAGGGCAAGTTGAGAGTTGTGATGTAGGGGTATTATCTATCGAGGATAGATTAGTCTATGAGTGGATTTGCCAAAATGTCCTTCCTTCGGGTGGCTATGCATGCGAGCCTACAATTGGGAACCTTATAATAATCTACTACTTACCGAGGGGTAAATTTTAATCCGGGATATACAATTATTATGTGTATGTTGAAGCCCACGACAGATAAAAGGAAAGATCTTACTTGTTGTGGCTTAATCACGACCTTGATCAAGAAGTGGAGGGTTTTTCCTATTGACAAACCATTGCATTTGGAGTACTATGATGGGGTTTGGTCTGACCACAAACATTCGGTCCTGGACGAGGTAACTATACATGTCCATCGCACGGTTCCCAAATTATCTGCTATGTGAAACCCCAAATATTATTATTTTTCTTTAAATATCTCAAGGAAACCATGTGGTAGTTCTTTAAGAAATAATTAATATATAATGAAATTTAGAGTGATAAAAAAATAATAATAATGATCAATTAAATTAATTTGAGTAAAGTGATGAATTCGAATACAATAAATTCTACTGATTTCAGGAAGGATAATTTGACTATTGTATATTATAATGTACATAAATTATAGGAATACGACAATATTGTATCCTAGAGTTATAACATATGTTAGTTTTACCATATCCAATCAACTACATCGCTATAATAATGGCATAAATGGTAAATTAAAGATATTTATATTAGTTGCTTACTTAGAGATACAATGTGTATTGCGGCGTAAATGATATTGCTGTTGAGTATGGTAAATATGAGTTATTGTCAATACACATACGCAAACAATATGCGTTGAATTTGTCTTTATTATCCCATCATGCGTAAAGATGTGCCGTGATTTAGTTGCACTAGTGTGAATTATAGAGAAGTCAGTTGATTTTTACCATTGAAAATATAAATTTATTTACGTCATAATGTATTTCTTTACCCTATCAATAGGATAAACTCTAGTTTAGATCGATAGACAATCATCTCACTTAAACAACCATTCGAGAGTTGGCGACACCGCTCAAGAAGAAGAAAGTATTGCACATGTCATAGGTTGGAGAAGGTTTAATGTGCAATAATTTTTAGTAAATTGAAAGACGGCACCCCACCGTGAACTTATTATGTTTATAACCTAATTAATAACTAAAAAATATGGGCAAATTTAAGTACATGTTGAGAAATTCTAAATGCAAGTAAATTTAATGAAGGATTTACTATATTATCCCTATAACCTGCATTTAGGAGTTTTGAACCCTCATTAAGGAAATGTTTCCACCTCGAATAATTGGCACACTTTCTATTTTCGTCCGTCCCTCATAAAATGACACACTTTAATTCTTACACAAAATGGCACACTTTCATTCCTACAATATCTTTTTTAACTTCAACAACTTTATGGCTAACCCCACTCCTTTCCCAAAATATTTCTATTTTTTCACAATTATTCGTTGCTACTCCATCTTGCATAAAATATTGAGTCACATTTTAATGTGCCATTTATTCTGGGACGGAGTATATAATTTTAGTCCTAAACACTTTCTAATTTTTAAAGTATTCCCCCATAATCTCAATAAACTTTATCAACTAACTCATATAGTTTTAACAGCAATAAAACATAACTACATTCTTAAAACAATCGGGAATTGTTTTCCTTATTTTCCCGGAATCCTCTGCTTTTATCACACTAGTGCTCAAATTTTATCTCTTCCAATCTCGACCGCCACCGCAAAGGACGTTGTTGTAGCTTTAGAAGACGAAAATGGCGGATTGGGGGACGTACTGGTGAGCGTGGAGCTGTTCATCCTTCTGCAGATTAAGGAATAAGAAGTTTTCACTTGTTTGAAGATTAATAATTACTAATTGCACGGGGACGGCTCCCGGGTGAAGTACCCGTATCGGAGATGTCCCTATATCGGATACTTGATAGGTACTTTTAGGAAACGTTTCCATCTCGATTCTTAAATTCTACTACTAATAGAAAGTCAGGAACACAAGTAGAGTTAATTCTATGTTAATATTTTATTATTGCTTCAAAAATCTACTAATTTTCTATATCTAATTTGTTAAAGAACATTTTAGAAAATACCACTATCTTATTTTTATCAAAGACATTAGTACGAATCCTTGCCGTACCCAAAATATTTATGTTTTGCCGTTTCTCGTACCCGTATATGTCCCCATCCCCGACTTAGTGCAACGTAGCCTAAGATCACATGAATACAATCTGGAACTAATGTTTGGTTGTTGAAATATGGATACTTTTTCAGAGAAGACTCTTGAGTTAAGATTTTTGCTCCAAAAGGCATATTCGAGTTCGAACAGGCTTCCACTGGAGGCTGTAAGGACATTGTTTTTCAGTTCATCTGATGGAGTCTCTGAAGCATATTCGGACCTGATCACCTCAAGTGAAAAAACCTTAGATTCTATACATCAGTTGCAGGAGACACTACTTGAGTAGAACCCTACGATTGTCCAATCCTCAGTTGGCTTGGGTCAAGAACCCTACGATTGCGGATCTCTGAACAATGGTTGGGAATCTCTGAAATGCACTCAAGAATGGCTCCTTTTAGGAACAAATCAATAGATAAATAGGTGACGACGGGAGCTGCTTCTATGGAAGGGAAATGCCTTTAACCAGACTATTAGCCAACAAGTGGCCGGATATATGAGGGATTCAAGTAAAATGCTTAAGGGAATTATGAGGTGTTTGTGTAGTTATAATATTTTTTGTGGATTGATCCTGAATAAAAATGGTTGATAAGGATTTATGTTAAATAATTAAAATTTAACTAAGAATAAAATTAATTAAGGGTAATATAGTAAATTCATTATTAAATTTACATGCATTTAGCATTTCCCTAGATTAATGTATGAGCAGTAGCATACGTCTATAATTGTAATAGATATTGAATGATTAAAGTTTATTTTCAATTAAGAAATAAATATATCGATTAATAATGTTAGATTATGGAAATAAATTTGCGGGTTTACTGAAGAAAATTTACACTTTGAGTCACAACAAAGGTGAGGGTTCCTACATTTTCCAAATTAAACCTCTTGAAATGAATTTTACAATGTAGTTCTGAAATGAAACTATCATTCTTTTTAGTGCTTTAAAAGATTATTGTTTCATTTATAAAAGCCACTTCACTGCATTGCATATCCAGTACTGAATTTCATTCAAATGTTACTTAATCATTTTATTAAAAAAAATTCACTGCATTGTTTACCGTTGAGGTGTTTACTTAAATATTAGGTGAAAATGTACATATTGTGAGGGTTTCTAATTTTCTTCAAACTAAACTCTTCACAAAATTATTTTCAAAAGAAAATGTTACAAAGAGAATTTTATCTATCTACTTATTTAGCCGTTTTAATCGATTCATCATTTATTTTACCCTTTACTAAATTGTATTTACAAAACATTAAATTTCAGTTTTAAGCATTTACGTTACATTTAATTAATTAGACTTTATTTAATTACTCATTTGATTGAATTTTCTATTTTTGAAATATAATTTTTACATTGCATACCGTGGGATCAAACTATGACTCATGCGACTGAACTGATACTGACTATGCCTCACTATATGACCATAGGTTGTTACAGTTACTACATACTGAATATAGTTCACCATGTGACCATAAATTGTTACTGTTACTGAATACTGACGCCATAGGTTGTTACTGTAACTAAATACTGTCTATGGTTCACCATGTAACCATAAGTTGTTACTGTTACTAATTATGGTTCACTATGTGACCATATGGTGTGTCCATTTTATACAGTTATTTTGGGACATTTTGGATTCACTTTTGTACACTTTTGTGCTCTATGTGTGGAAATTCGCCTTGAAATTCTCTAAGGAATCACGAGTATCATAAATCCAATGAACTCTAATTCTCTTCTTCTTCTTCTCAATGAAAAACCAAGACGAGCCATTCTATGTATAATTAGCCAAAATATTATTAGGCCATAAAATAAAGGAACTAATGATGTGACAAATCAGGATTTCAAGCTCATTACAAAAAGTTGATATCAAAGGCAATGAAACTGTGAAAGACTGAAACAGTATAAACATAAACTATAGACTGAGATACAAAGACTAATAGAACCCATATATACCGAATCTATAGAAATCCATGAAAAGGCAAGAAAAACAAAACTTTTGACAAACAGGAGAAATGAGTCCAATTTGATTCCTACCTTAATTTATCCTACAAATTTTTTAAAACCCCAGAAATCCAAACCCAAGAAATTGAGTAAAACCTAAAGAATAGATTGATTAAATTAAAACCCAGTAAAATCCTACCAATTTAAACCAACAAAATTTTGATCAAAACCAAATCTTTGGAGCAAAGTGAGCTCTTGAGACAAGAAATAAATGATGGGCAAAAAGAGAACCACATATATAAGAGAAGATCATAAGAGTTTCACCCTGAAACGTTGGGAAATTAATGAGGAGGAGTTATGTGGACTTGACTTTCAATGGCTCGTGAGGAAGAACCCCATTTAATAATAATTCAGAAAAAGAGAGAGATTTATGTGTGGAAGATGATATTTTTTGTTAGGAAACTTTTATAGGTTTTGTGGAGAAAAGGTGGACGAGGGGAAAATGTGAGAGTTTTCTTTTCTTGGAAACAAAAGTGGAACACGAAGATTGGATTTTTAGGGTGAGACTAGAGAATCACCATTTACCAAATTCAGAGAATCCCAAACTGTAAAAAGGGAAAGGGAATGATAAAAAATACCAACCAAACATTAACTAAAGGATTCATTATCATTTATTCCCTTTCCCCATTCCAATTACCCCCAACCAAACAACCCCTAAATCTATTTTCGGAGGCAGAACTCCAATCTTCAAGAAAGTTCAAATAATCATCTGTGTGGGAAACACAAAGAGATGTCATCTTCAAATCCTAATGCACCGGTTCGAAGGCGTCGATACAAATAGATGAGAGGAAGCCAACCAAAGAATCTGGGCTACAAAGCAAGGTTTGTTCCTCATGAAGCCGAAATTAGGTTCATTGTTTTAAGGGATACCGGGAAATTGTGTACCATAGCATAGGGTTAGCCAACCCCGTTCTCAAATTTAATGGTCAACTCGTTCTTAACTTTAAAAAAACTTCATACTTTGATGAGGTATGCCAAATTTATGCCAATTTTCATGAGAAACATGGTTCCAGAAGTTACTGGACAAGGGTGAATGGGTAAAATATTGAGATAAACCTGTGGATTATCAACAAAATCATTGATTTCCCCTATAAGGGTCCGGAAGATATTTACCCCCAAGTGGAGGATGGGCCTTTAGATGATGTTTATCATTGGTGGGAATGGACACTCAATGATGAATATCCTAGTATTTACCCCATTTTGTGTAGTGTGAAATACTTTCAATGCAATCCTCATGATCTAAGTAGAATAAAATCCTTTAGTCTAAATAACCTCACCATTGACCAACATATTGTGTATGAGATAATAGCTCGGTCCATAATACCGACTCCCGGTCACATCACTGAGCTCAATTACTCGACTCTTATGATGTTCTACTATGTGGTTGAGGGGGCCAAAATTAATCCCAGGGTCACACTTTTTAAGTACATGATGTGGGTAGCACCACCAAAGAAAGTAATCAATAATCTGCCTTATAATAACTTGTTTACGTTGATTTTACGAAGTGTGAACATGTTAACTTTTCATGGTAAGTAAAAAGCATGCAAGTACTTTGACAAATAGTACTTTGTTAAGAGAAAGTATATACTATAAGACAACAAGTGGTGTCACCGAACACTTGATGCGGCCGAGCCTCACAAGAGAGCAAGGGTTGAAGAAGGTACATTTATTGATTGAAACATATATTTGGTAAACTTATTTTTCATTAATTTTTTTGGTACAATTTAATTGGAGAAAATTTTGGACCTAAATTTATCACGAGCCTAGAGAATTTCTACTAATAGGTTTGCGATGAAGTCTGCCAACTGAGGGAGTGTATATGGTGCTAGAAAAGAAGCAACGTGCATTTGAGAGAGCCTATAAAGGTTCAAAGACGCCCCACCTCAAACGATACTCTTCTATGTGATATATTTTAGACCTTCATTAGGAGATTGTTAAAACTATGGTTTATAATGGTTTTGATTGTACTAGACTATTTGAATTTTATGATTCTTAAATTCCTAGAATACGAGACTTAATTTGCGCAAAGTTTATTGAAACTTTATTTAAATACTGTTTGGTTTGCATTTTTTAATATGTGAAGTCTACCTAGTGAATTATATTAGTCTAAAAGGGTCCATGGCATAGACTTGCAAAATAAAGAAGAAATATGGGATTCAAGCACTGATAACCAGTTGTCCTGCACGAGTTCTGGACTCGGAACTAGCTCTCATCAATTGGTCATCTTTTAAAAACACTAATATTTGCTACTACAATTATGTCCTACATTTCTTCTTCTTTTTGGGCAACTTCTTCTTGACTTTCTTTTTCTTTTTTGTCATCTTCCCTTAGGCATCAACCCATATTACTTCATCATGGTACGACAGTTCGAAATGTACACGCAAGCTCTCCTCATCTTCTTTAAGAATTATGTCATCATCAATTGAACCGATAACAACATTTGGCCCAAAACTGATGAAATCTTCAAAATAATTTTCTCCAAAACAAATCCTTTTTATCCTCAACTACAATCTCCCACTTAGGGTCCACCATATTTTTTTCATAGAACAATTGATGAGCTCGTTCCACCATTATGAATGAGTCTTCTCTCCAAGCCAGCCAACTCTGATAATCTAAAGTGAATCCCAAGTCCTCCATTCTTTTCCCACTATTAACATCCACCCATTCACACTTAAATACGGGAACTCACATTGTCACATAATTAAGCCCCTATATTTCAGCTATGGTTCCAAAGTAACACTTATGGGCATAAAATGGATTATTGTCGCCTAACCTAGCAACATGTAGTGCCTCCGAAACAAGATAAACTCAACTATTTTGGGAAATACCCCTACCATCCAGTAATTATGTGGCAAAAGTAAAACCGTTGATATTGTGCCCTCATATGAACGGACTGTACCAAGAGATCTACATGCTAGCTACTTAACCATTTCAGGATGTCTGCAAAGCCACAATGCAAATATTCTAGTGTGTTGTTGCAAAACCTGACCTTCATTGAATGTAGGATGCATCTCGCATATCTCATCCATGTGAATCTTAATATATGGAACAACGTCATCATGGTTCTGAAGTACGTATAAATGGGCAGCACATAAATCATATGCACTAGGTCTGAACAGCTTATCCTGTCGAATCCCTTGGCCATCCAATTGTCCCTCATGTCTAGAACTCGGAAACCCCACCGAATCAACCTCCTTCAAATAATTGGTACAGACTTTATTACCTCATCTTCCTCATACCATTGCACAATACTTCCATCATGCACATATATATATATATATATATATATATTTATTCTTCATGAAATGTTTGAAAATTTTCATATACCATTCGAAAGGATACATCCATCTCAAAAATACATGACCATATAGCTTGATCTCTCAGACCAAATGAATAATCAAATGGACCATAATGTCAAAGAATGAGGGCGGAAAACATATCTTCATTCGACATAGTACTTCAACAATCATCGCTTGCAACAGGTCAAGCTTTGCAGTGGTAATCTGTTTGGAACAGATAGATTTAAAGAACAAACAAAGATTTGTAATGCACAATCTTACATGGGAATGCAGAGACAACATTGTCGCAATGAAATCAATTCCTGCATCAAATTGTGATAGCCATGTGATTTAAGGCCGACCAACTTTAACTCATTGACTAATACACATGAACTTATGTTAGATGAATAATCCTGTGGCACTTTCAGTCTACTTAGGGTCTTGTAAAGCAATTTCTTCTCCGCATTAGACATGGATAAACATGCAGGGGAAGATAACACTTATCACCATCTATAACAGGACCTAAACTCTCTTTAATACCTATCTCAACCAAGTTAAGCAGGGCCTTCAACCCATCTTTGATTTTCCTTAGGGTGTTTAGCAATGTATCAACCAATGAATCGCACACATTTTTCTCAATGTGCATTACAACAAGACCGTGTCTGACATCTAAATCCTATCAGAATGGGAGTTGAAAAAAAATGGAGCATTTCTTCCAACTTCCTTCTACTGAAGATCTCCACTTTCTCTTTCCAAAATCATTTGGAAATTCCATAACTCTTTCTAAATCCTGATCAACCGTTAGTGGTAATGAAATTGGACATAAATCGATCTCCCCATTGAATCACTTCTTCGTTGAACGCCACGGGTGCCCCTGAGGAAGAAATCGTATGTGCCCCTGGTAAATAGTTTTACATCCATGCTTCAGTTGAAAAAAATATATTTCTTTTCACACATGGGACATGCGTAATTCCCCTTCACCAAATATCAAGAGAAATTTCCATTAGTGGGAAAATCATTTACCATGCAAAATATCAGAACCTTCAACGTGAAATACTCTTTAACAAAACCATCATAAGTCCGAATGCCATCCTTGAACAACGTCACCAAATAATCAACAAGGGGAGCAAGATAAACATCTATAGCATTACCAGGTTGTTTGGGGCCCAAAATCATCATCGATAACAACACGTACTTTTGTTTCATTGTCAACCACGAGGGGAGATTGTAGATAACCAACATTACAGGCCAATCACTGTGTGTGCTGCTCATATTACCTAATGGAATCATTCCATCAGTCAATAGGCCAAACCTAAAATGTCAAGGCTTTGATCCAAATTCAGGTTAAAGGGCATCAAGCTTCTTCCACTGCTCACTGTCCGACGTATGACTAATCATATCATCCTCAGGTAAAATTCTATCTGCATGCCAGCACAATAAGTTATCATCCTTTTGGCAAGAAAACAACTTATTCAAACATGGAGTAACCCGAAGATAGCATAAAACTTTAGCAGGGGTCTTCTTCTTCGAAATGAAACCAATTTCCGCACCCACATCAATTTCTTCCCGCTTCAATTTTATCAAGACTCACCATATACACAAAAAATTTCTCTATCTGCATCCTCATTCCCTCTATAAAACACATAACCATTCAGACAAGCATGCTTTTTTTCCAATTTCAAACACATTGGACAGAGAATCCTTTTTTCGGCATACGATCCATCAAGCATTAATTACTCTCTGGAAGCAATTCCCTTAGAAATTCAAGTGCCTCAGTCATCCCTTTGTTGGTCCATCCATATTTGGCCTTCAAATTCAATATCCTCAAGGTAGCACTCAACATAGAATGTTTATAACCATCATACAATGTCATCTTCCTATCATTATGCAAAGCTTCTAGGGCCTCGATTTTACTGTGAAATTCTCTAGCAATATCACCACCATCTCATCAAATCCATTGTCTCAATCTAAATCAACCCATTCTTTACTTTTAACATCTTCATCAATATTCGTGAGAACCCCCCATGTGTCATATCCAATGAGTATAACTAGTTTGAAAGCCTCGCATTACAAGATGTTCATGCAGCTTCTGTATCCCCACATATGCATCATTCTTACTATCCTTGCATGGGCAATGTACCGCACCACGCCGTTATTTGAGGCATGTTCGAAAGCCAACACATTAAATGATTCTACCAGGGGAATAAAATTGGGCGAGTTCCTAATATTAATACCAGTGAGTTCAATTCTATCCATGAAATGCATTTACGTACATAACTACATGTAAGTGTGGTTTTGATGTGACGTCAAATGCATGTATTTTCTGAGGCATTTAACATCTCTTTCGTTATCTTTTTGTTGGAAGATTGCTAGATTTAGGTATGTTTACATCATAAGGGGTTTAGATAACCATTTTTGGTTTT
>JAULKK010275962.1:0-25124 GCA_032355705.1 Rubia peregrina
CAAATAATAATTACAATATCATATTTTATTTTGAAAATAAATATAAAGTATAATCAATTACAATATGTAAAATAGTTATATTAATAAAAAACATAATTGTTACTTATAACATAAAATAATAAAATTATGATTTCAATAAGAACATAATATATATTTATATTTAACTATTATAACTATTATTTTGTATAAATTTTGAAATAATATTATTTATTATTAAATTTTAGTCTATAAGAAAATTATAGTTTTAGTAAGAGTAAAGTGCTTATATGACCCCCAGTTCTTTGGAAAGTGCAAATATAACCCTCAGTTTTTCAAAAGGCCAAAGAACTGAGGGTCATCTAAGCACTTTACTCTTTTAGTAATATTCGACCCATATACAACTCGAAAAAATTATAATACTATTTTCCCATGATTTTGGTGTAAGTAAAAAAAAAGAGGAGAGGACACATTCTATTAGAATATTGTTACTAAAAAAGAGAGGACGCATTCTATTAGGATATTGTTACGAAAAAGGAGAGGACGCATTCTATCAGAAATAATAATAAAAATTAAAAACGGTGAGTACACTGAATGCGTCATCTCCAACTTCATCCACACCCATGCAGTGTAGCACCATTAATAGAATTTTCTCATCTTCATGCCTCCTCCATATGTCTCAATCACCACTGTAGCTGCTGATACAGCATGTATGTATCCAATACATTATAAGCATGAAAATACCTAGTGAAAAGTTTGGTCCTGTGCAGTTCAACTTATTTCAACTCCAATAATATCAACTCAACTTTTTTTAAATCTTCTCAACTCCTCTCAACTATTCTCAGTCAAAAATATTATTATTTTTAGTTTAATATTTTTAGGAGGTCAACACTATACTCTTTTTCCCATTGGGTTTTAAATGAGGCAGTGATCATTTTAGTTTATATTTATTATTATTAATGAAGTCATAAACTCGGTCATGTTGACTTAGAAGAGTTTTGGTAGTATTTTAATTAGTGTTTAGAATATTCAGTTTATTTTTTATTAGAATTAGATTAGATAAAATAATATTATCAGATTAGCATGGAAGTGCATGGGGATTGCTTCAAGGTATATTGCATGAAAGGTTATTGAAGATTGCATGGATTATTATGAATTGAAGATTGGTAAACAATCAGTCGATTAGCCGAGAACCAATATTCTTGAAGATTAGCCGAGACAACCAATATTCCTGAAGATTATGCACGGCCAGAATTAGAGTTAAGGAAAGATTAGGATTTGATTTTTGGTATTTTAGTTAGATATGGTTTTAGTTTCTTAAATCTTTCATAAAATTTGATTCAGTTTCTACTTATGATTAGGGTTTTTTGAGCTCGAAATCTTCCCCTATTTAAAGGGTTATGGCCGACGGCCAATACACACAATATACAGACATTTATTCTTAATTTTGAGACATTCTCATAATTTTCATTGTTGCTTAAACCTGCGGGCTATTTAAGTATTCAATATCTCCTTTATATTCGTACCCTGCAGGCTTGACGTTTATAGAGAAACCTTTTAAGTGTACCATGCGGGCTAGACGCTTAGAAGTCGAGTTGAGTATACCATGCGGGCTAGACGCTGCAATTTGTGCTACATTGGTGGTTGGGCGAGATTCCATCAGTGTTAAAGATACAATATTCCGCAATCCATAGTCTTCGCAAGGAGATTCATATCATAGCTCCTCATTATATTTGACCTTGCGTTAAACTACTGGTGCTGCTGGAAATATCCAATCTTTTACAGAGTGCAATATTTGTTGACCATGAAAGTTTTTTTCCAGTCTTCCCTAGAATGCTTAATTGGAAAAAAAATGACCTTCTCTAGAATGTCTTTTTTTTAATCAAAAAATAGTAAAATGTTATCAATTAATCACAATATATTAAAACAATTATTGGAAAAGGAAGAAAATGGACATCTATAACACAATTGTAAAAAGTTTAATTAGTAATACTAACATTTTTTTAATTGTAAAACGGGTTTTTTATCTAATTTAAATATCATCTAATTTATTTATTTTTATCATTATAAATGAGTTTCTCATTATATTTGATCTTGCGTTCAACCACTGGTGCTGCTAGAAATGTCCAACCTTTTACAGAGTACAATATTTTTTGACCATAAAAGTTTTTTTCCGGTCTTCCCTACAATTTTAAATTTTAAAAAATGACCTTCTCTAAATTTTGCAGCATTCGTGTACGCAGGTCACGCGCACAAGCCAGATCTGAACCCGGGCCCAATTCGGTTGGATTTGCAACCCCTCCCCCCCCCCCCCCCTCATTTCTGCACGTGGAGGTTGGAGCATAAGCTTGTAAACACACTTGAACTAGGAATAAATTTTCCCAACTTATATACTAGTTACAAGCTCCCTCTTTTTTCCCATGTGGGACAAAGAGTTTAAGGCATTTTCAAACGTGCATTTTCGCACATTTTTCTCTTCCAAAAGTGAATCTTTAGACATCAATATTTCATTCACTCTTGATCTGTTTTGAGTGTTCGAGTAACCAGTTTTATAGTACTCGCAACGTAGAATCCAAAATTGTCATCCACCGGACCCAATTTATTTTGGGTACTACTCAAAACTGAGTCCAAAAGTTTACGAAATCAACTTTTATTATACCATATTTTCCAACGAGGTTTGGGATGAGTAAACAACGCCAGAGAGATCTGGTGGCCCACAAATTTAAGGGCAAAATAATCTATTCAGATTCAACATTTGGTTCAAGGGCATTTTTTATCATTTCAAATAAGGTCAACTGTCAGAAAATAATCCTTTGTTCCTTTAATTGCTTCTGAATTATACATCCAGACTTCGTTTGGTAAAACTGTACTTATAAGTACAGTTGGCTTATTTTGAAAGTAGGGGGAGACCAACTTCTGTTTTCCTCCAAAAATAGCGTCTGCTTTCAAAATAAACAGCTTTTTAGCAGTTTATCGAACACTACAAAGTGTTTTAATTATAAGCATAGCAGCTCAAAAGCTATGTCAAACAGAGCCTCAGTAGTCTTATATCAATCTTTAGACACTTGCAACAATAAAACGGGTGGTTATCATATTTTATATCATACCATTTGCTCTCCTTTATAGTTGCCTGGTTTGACCTATATTGTTAAACTAATCGAACTTTGAATATAAATAAATTCTATTAATATGCATAATATATTATTATCATGTAATATACTCCCTCCATTTCACTAAAAGTGGCACACTAGATTTATACTCTTAGATTTAGATGAAGAAAATGAGTGGATGAAATTGATGTAAAATTTAAAATGAGTGGATGAGATTGAAAGAATTTTGCCAAGAATAGAAAGTGTCATTTAAAAAAATATCTCAATAAGGTAAGTGTAACACATATAGATAAACGGAGGGAGTATATTATTATATTATCATATAACATATATTTTTTAATTATAATTTTTAAAAATATTTTAAGATATGAGTAATTAAATATTGATGTGGTTGACTTTAAAAAGTCAACTAAGCAACTTCGACCGGGACAAAGGGAGTGTGTTCTCTTCAACTTGAACTTCAATTTCAAAACAAAAATACTACTCCCTCCGTCCCATAATTATTGGTCTGTTTGCTTTTTCAAAGTCAAAACTGATAAACTTTGACCCTAAATATCAATTTATATATTTATAATAAAATATCATGTAAGATATTGTTAAATTCATCTTAACGTCTATTTTCTAAATATCAAATTTTAATGTGAAATTGTTATATGTAGTTAGAGATATCGACGGTCAAACATGATCATTGAAGACCGTGAAAAAGTAAATAGGTCAATAATCTTGGGACGGATGGAGTATACTTTTAAGGCAAAATCTTGGGAAAGACCGTCTTTCCATAAACTTATGGAAAGACGGGGCTTATTTAGAATAATAACAGGTAAAAGGTCTTAGTTGCAGTATTAAAATTTTACTATGCAACTTGTAGTAATTATAAATTTTATAACTCAATTCATGCAACTTAAAAAATTTATCATCATTTCTTCTAATTTATACTTTAAACCTTGGTGTTTCCATGACTTATGGAAAAATCGTCTTTCAAGAGACAAACTCTATCTTTAAAGTATGAGATTTTTATAAATTTATCGGTCTAAGAAATTTTCGGTCTGAATTTATTATTTGCCTAAGACCTTTCTCTAGAACTTATCTAAATTGAATTGAATTGTATTGTATTGAACTGAATTAAAAATAAGTGTGTTGAAATATAATAATAATAATAATAATATGACTATAAATAAAGTTAAATTTTGCTAAATTGAATTTCCACTAATTTGAATTGAACTAAACTAAACTAATTTGAACTAAATTAAATTGAACTTAACTGAATTCAAGTAAAGTTAAACTCTGAAGAATAGAGCCTAACAATTTAGAGTAATATATATGATTATTCTATTTATGTTGGTAGGAGTACTTATCCTTTTTTATTAATTACCTTAAAGCCATATCTTTTCTATTATTCTTTATAGAGAGACTCATATGAGACCGTCTCACCATAAGTTGTGGTGAGACAAAATAATAAGTAAACTTTTAAAAATTACATAATCTACCCCATGTCATTTCTTATCTTTAAATAATTATATTTATACCCCCTGTCTCACCATAAGAATGAGTGAGACCGTCTCACTCAAGTCTTTGTATTTTTAAATATTAATTTTTTATGCGGTATTATCGTAGGTAACTAAAGATATTTACGGTCAAACGTGCTCATTGAAAATTTTAAAAAATAATTGTGCAATTACATATGGGACGGAGGGAGTATGTTATTAAAAGATTTAATGAGTGTTGACAAGATCAAAGGCTTAGGAACATCACATTATAGATTGGTCAAAACAGTGCAACAGTATACGCAAGTGCACTGCGAATGAATATTGAAATTTAAGAGTTTTAATATATTCAAAATTGATTAAAAACAGAATTAAATCTGAAATATAATATTAGAATTAAAATATGAAGTTGGAAAATTAATGCATGGGGCTTGGAAAACTGATATTAAATTGGAATATGAAATCGATTTTGGCTTTTATAAAAAAATTGATTTGTTGCTTTGTGTCAATTTTAATATGGATTTATTTTTCAGAATAAGGTAATAGAGGTAAAGTTTTGGGAAAGACCGTCTTTCTATACACTTATGAAAAAACGTAGTTTAACCAGAATAATAGAAAAGTACAAGATTTTAATTACAATATTAAAATTTTATAATGCAGCATACAATAGTTATAAATCTATGATCCAATTAATACAAATAATTTTTTTATTTTTTAAGTTTTCAGTTTAAACCGTAATTCCCCCCTAATTTATGGAAAAATTGTCGTTCAAGAGACTAACTGTTGCAACATTTAGAACGATAAGTATTTTTTATTTGAATTTTTAAAAGTTGATCAAATATTGAGATTGCACCAAGAGTTGACCATTTATGGTACTCTTTATCCAAACGTGATGGTCGTCACGAAGCTGATAGTATTGACCAGGATATTATAATATGAAAGTTACAAGTGATGGGCTTGTTACCATTTTTATATTATATATTTCTAGTCATTATATATGTAAATTATCATTTATTCTTCAAACATACTTAACAAACTACACACAGTTAACTAATCAAATTTCAATTTAAAATTCACTTACCACTAATTAATTTTAAAATAAAAGACAATATTTCTTACAACTAAAAAAGTGGAAAATATAAAAAGAATTAAATTAAATATATATCCTTTAAACTCCATCATTGTAGTCATTACTCATTAGTAGCGAAAGGTAAAAGCAGTGATCATATTAAAGCACTCTCTAACAAAGCATTATTATGTCTTGCAAGCAAGGACGATGAAAGAAAATATTGTGCCCCTCGAGGGTAAAACGGGGAAGAAGCCCTCGCCGATAAAAAAAAAACCGGAATAATTTTTTTGATGCCGCCTTAAAGCTGGTCAACGGCGGATGTGCTGTTAAAGTTACAATTCGCATTGAATAATTCATTTAATACCGAGTTCATAATTTTTAAGTTTTCGAATACTTCCTCCGTTTCTCTATTTGTGTTATCATAGATTTAGCTGTTTAAATTTACATGAAAAAAATAAGGGAATGAAATTGAATGTAGAAAATAAAAATAAAAATAGACAAAAAATAGAAAGTGTATCATTTAAAAAAATATTATATTAAGGTAAGTGTGTCACAACATAGAAACGAAGGGAGTAATACAAATTCCAAAACACAGGCCTCCCCCTTAATGTCAATTGCAATGAATTTTTGTACGAGAAAGTTTTTTATTAGATCGATTAATGGTTAGATAATAATAGAAAATTCATTTTAATAATTTTTTGGGTCAAAATAATTATTTATATATTGTCATACATTTTTTAAAAAAAATATAGTAATTTCGTTGCAATGAACAAAACAAACATCAAATAATCTTATTGGTTACTAAAAACCAAACATCAATAGCTTTGTGTCAATAAAAATGATTTTAACAGCCCCAGATAATAGCATATATAGTCGAAAATAAAAGGTAAAGAGTTTCTATTATATTATTGTGTCTGGGTAAAAGACACTCATTAATACTCCCCCATGTCTCGGATCAAGTTGCACGCTTTAATAATATCTTTGATTAAGTATACCAATTAAAACTTGTGCAAGAAATTAATATTTTGAAAATATGTTATTCTGTCTGTCCTAGTCCAATCTGCAATTTAACTATTCACATAGTCATAATTGCTTAACTTTGACTTCAAAATTGAATTGATAAATAAGTTAGGATATTACCCTACGTAATCTTGTTAAATCTGTAATAGCATGTATTTTCAAAAAAATAATTTTTTACTTACACACAATTATAATTATCAAACTTTTTTTTGCGTCAAGTAAGAAAGTCAAAGTTTGCAAAATTGGCTGAAACAAAGTAACTATAACGAATCTAACAAGATATTACAAAATAATGTTCTTATTATTATCACATCAATTCAATTTCCTGATTAAATTAAACAATATTTACTAAACTAATACTCCATGTCTCAGGTTAAATTGCACAATTTTTTTACATTCCCAGCACACACACTTGACTGTAAATATATGAAACTACGTATAATAACGACACATTAAAATTTAAAAATTGAGAATTACATATTACAACAAATATAGCAGGAACTCATACAATAATATTTTTATTTATATATTTATTTAAATATATAGTCAAAGTTTTCAAGTTTGACTGAATCTTTGTTCAATTTAACTTGGGATGGATGGAGTAGTTAAAATGTAACTTGTTTAAGATAGATTAGTACTCCTCGTCCTAACAGGAACGACATATTTATTTTTTCACGGTTTTCAATGATAATGGTTGACCGTCAATATCTCTAACTACATTTACTAATTCCGCGTGAAAAATGATATTTAGAAAATATATGTTAAGATGAATTCAACAATATCCCACATAATATATTTATTAGTTTATATCTATGGTCAAAGTTTATCAAATTTAACATTGAAAAAAGAGAGATAAATATGACATTACTAGTGGGACGAAGTAAGTATTATTGAACACGCAACATTTTCTTCGGAAGTTGAACAAATTTGATTCTAAAATACATAAAGAAATTTCTGTGTGAATGTCCAAAGTGAAATCTAAACAAACTATACATGCTGAGTAGCTGTTAAATTTTTATCCAAGCATTTCACTTTAACTTTTCACAGTCAAGTATATTACTTTAAAGTCTTTAATTATAATTTGGGATATATACTAATATAACCCTACATACTTGACTAAATTTCAATATAACCCTCGGATAATTTTTAGTGCAAAAACAACCCTAACTAGTTGACATAAGTGTCAATATAACCCCAATACACTATTTCCAGCATTGATCGATGACGACTACATATAAAATGACTAAAATGTCCTTCAACATAAAACCTATAAGTGTTTGGACATTTCTGCCCTCATCACCACCACCACCACCTCTACCTCAACCACCTTCAGCCAGCCAGCCACCACCACCACATTCGTCACCGTCACCGCCCCAACCAGCCAGCTCCGCCAACCCGCTAGCTCCACCGTGAAACCCTAACCCATGAACACGCCGCCTTCACCCCCCACCCACCGCCACCATCCCCCAGCCCCGTCGTGAATCCCTAACTTGCTAACCCATCACCCCCACCCCACCGTGAAACCCTAACTTGCGAACCCATTTCGAGAGCCTCATTCTCTAACGAAATTATGCTCCAAGTGGCGTCACCATCGAGAGCCCGCTCGAGATCCACCGCGAGAACTTAGCACCAAAGAGAGAGTCTCGGTTCATGTGAGCTCTACAATTTTTGGTGGTGTTGTGCTCTGCTTCAGTGGCCTTCAAATGGTGTTGCAACGACGATGCTTATAGAAGAGACGCCGGTGAAAATGACGTAACTGTTAGGCACTGCAGAGGCTTTGGGGGAGAAGCAATGGGGGAGAAGGGTTTTCACAGAGGCTCGATTGAGTTCTCGTCGAATTGGGGGAGAAGGGTTTTCACAGAGGCTCGATTAGGTTCTCGTCGAATTGGGGGAGACGAAATGGGGAGAAGGATTTTGGGGGAGAAGAAGGTAATTTCCTTCATTTTCCATTTGTTTTTAAAATTTAGAGGGTAGAATAGTCATTTAATCAAATTCCGACCAAAATTAGCCGGAATGGGTACAATTGCACTTATATCAACTATCTAGGATTATAGTTACACTTTCAAATATCAAAATGTTATATTGACACTTACGTGAAATATGTAGGGTTATAAAAACATTTTTCTCTTATAATTTTCATAGTCATGTATTCGAATTATGCAGCAACTCCACCACAGCCACGGTCCACACATTCACTCAAAGGTTACCATGATTTTATATTTCCATTTTATTTTTCTTTTGATTAATTGTCTTTCCTTTGTACATAAGCGATTTTTATGTACTATAATGATAATAATTATTCGGCGGGTCCTATAAGTGGAAGAAAATCATTTGTACTTCATAGTGCCCACAAGCTCACAACCACACCATTGAAACAGTTAATCCCTCAAACTCATCCGAATCTGTACATTTATTATTGGATCATTAAAACTATCGAACTTTAACCATATACTTGCAGCATAGATATATGAACAATAATATCATCGCGTGAGATATTTTTAGATTTGTCATAACATGTAATTTCTAAATATTTGTTGTATGCATCGTTGTTGTCATATATTTACAATCAAACACGTTTGCTTAAGAAAGAATTTGTGCAAATTTTCCTGGGACGGAGGGAGTATTATTTGAAGAAAGTACTTCCTCTGGCTATAAATTCCAAGTTCCCAACTAAACTAAAATTTTAAAGTTCAAATTATAATGTATTTATAATTTCATGTATATTTTTTTATAAAAAATAAGCATAATAAATTTTTAAAACATTTTAAAATTTTCTACATAAATTACAGTGTATATCACAAATATAGGGATAAACTTAAACTTTTATCATAAAAATATAACAGAATAGTACAATGTAAAGTTTCATACAGTAGGTTACAACTTGCATTACAGGTGAAGGCATGAGCAAGAAAACCAGGGCAGCAAACAAGAAAAAAATAAATAGTGCAGTACACTAGTAGTATATAGTTGCAGATTTTTTTAATGTAATCTTTTTAAGATCATTAAGGTGATATTAGTTTATGTGGAGTGTTTGGATCACTTGAAAAGTTGAAACGCAACTTTTCGACATATTATATAGGAGTAAAAAGTAAATTGTGGGAGAGGGATCCTATGGCAAACAGTAAATTATACTCTAGGAAAATGGACTGATCATCTCAACCAAAGTGGATTAAGAAACAAGACTCATAACTGAGAATTCAAATATTTTTAAATACAGAAAAAATTATGAAATTCAAAATCTACTGAATTTTCCATCATTGTCATCGTAATATAATAAGCCTTGATTTTTTGCCAGAGTAGGTCTACTCCAAAAGCGATCGCTGCTCGTCCTCAGCAGCTCATACCAGTCGATACCACAACCATCATATGAGAGATAAGTCACGATAGCCCAACACCATGCACCATAGGCCGGATCGTACTCGGTGAGCACAAGGGAACCTCGACTAGCGAGAACTCTCCGCACTGCCTCTGCCGAGCTTCGACCCTGGATCATCTCCAAAAGATAACACATGTACTAACCACTGAGGTACACCCGTGGGTGTCAAAGTAGGTCTACTCGTCTAGGTTGAACATGAGATTTTTTTTTTGGGTGATATGATGGTCAAATATTGGGTTTATTCTGTAATATATAAACTGTTAATCAGTAAAAATTAATGGTTGTTTAAATTTAAGAGTGGAGTGCATATATGCTCACATGGTGCGAAAATCCTACTGCGCTCCCCTCCCCCAGATGCCTCTTCTTCTTCAATCTTCTTTTCCCCATTTTTCAATGATCATGGGAAGATGGAAAAACAATAATCCTTTTATTTGATGTTCTTTTAGAATTTATGTTGTTGAACAAGTGTGGTTTTGTCTTCATACATTAGTATTGTTTTTCCGACCTGATAGGTTAGATTGTGTGTTCAACATGATCACCCAATTTAATTGTCCATGTCGATGTATTTTGTCCGATCTGATTTTACAGATCGTGTGTTTCTCTAGGAGAAATCATGTTCTTGATCTGGGGTTTTCAAGGTGTTTTCAGTTTGGACAACATGGATCGCATTTTGGATCAAGTGGTGTTATAGTTGTTGAAGATCCATGTTTGGTATACGGATATTGATGTGTGATACACTCATCTTTGCCAAGTGGTCATGATTTTCGCTGGATGCGAGTTAATATCCATAAGTGCGATGTTACCGTTTTATTGGATCTCTAATTTGTAATAGTACAGACGGTTAGTCTGGTTGACATGTAATTTAAATATCCTTGCAATAGACTGGTTATTGCTAGAGGCTAGTTAGGTCAGATGTCAATTCCACACATTGTAATCGCCGCTGGACATTTTCCCAACATCTTTTAATGATTTAATTTTTTATATAAATGAAGTGCATATATAACCCTACATGATTCACATAAGTGCAAATATAACCCAGTGATAATTCAAAGTGCAAATATAACTCTAGATAGCTAGTGTATGTGCAAATATAATCTTTTCCCGCAGTTTGGGCACAACATTTCATGAAAAGACATTTTTGCCCCTCTAAATTTAAAAACTGAAAACAAAATAAAATTACTATTATACCCCAACCCTAACCTATACATCTTATATTTCCTTTTTTCTGCTGCCTACATCTCCATTCCTCTTCGCAAATGATCTGACCCTCCAATTTTATCCAATCCCCAATTTCTCCTCGCTTATTTTCCCCTATCTATCTCTCAAGTTCTCACCTAGATTCCGAGCTGATAAACCTCTCCTCCATCATAACCTCGTCGTTTCAGCCGCCATTCAAACCTCGTCGGAAGTGGCGGCTCGAATTTCGACCTCCCGCTGATTTTTGGAATTCGACATTAGCAACAAAAGAGTAGTACGCGGGGGTTGAGCCAGGCGACGAAGTTGGGACGGAGATGGAAGAGAGGAAGCTCCGGGGTTGGGCCGGGTCGACGGAAAAAAGAGTTGAGATAGAAGAGACGGAGTTTTACGCCGGGGATGAGATATGAAGGTGAGGTAGGACTGGCAGGTGGTGGTAGCCGGATGGAGGGGGTGGTGTGGGGCGGTAGATAGTGGCGGATTCAGAAAATAAATTCAGTAGGGGCACACTAATAATAGTTAATAGTATATTAAAATTTTATAATATAAATATAATACATTAACGAAATTCAAATCTCAGTATAAATAATCTAATATACAAATTACTTTAATTTTTTATATTTTGATAAAGTTTAATAACTCTTTCTTCAATAGTTCAATAAGACCTTTTTTCCCGATTAATTCAACAAGACAATCATGGATTGAATCAGAAACATTATTTTCCATTGCACTTGATTAGTACATTATTAAGCAGTATATAATGTAAATTCCTCCTATCTATAATTTTCTTGCAAATTATCTCGAAATAAATTTTGATTAAAATAAGGAGAGTTCAAACTGACTCTTAAAACAAGTAATCATGTGAGTATTTTGTACCACTAATAATTTTTTCTAAAATTACTACAGAAAATCTATCTACATACTAAAAACACATATACAATTAATTTTAAAAATAGGACTACCAAAGATTAATGGTGGGATTACTGAGGGCCAGTGTCCCCACCTTGGATCCGCCAGTGGCGGTAGAGGGGGTGCTGTTGGTGGTGGCCAGTGGAGGGGGTGGTGGGCTGAGAGGGGTGGCGGGCTAGGGTTTTATGGGGAGGACTTGGTGGCGAATGGAGATGGTGGTGGGGGTGGGAGAGGAGTAAGGGTTTGGCTGTGGCGTGAGGAAGCCCTAGCGGCATGAGGGGGTGGTTGGTGATGGCGGGGAAGGTGGAAGCACGACGGGGGAGGCACGACATCGAGGTGGCAGAAGCAAATGGTATTTTTGTCTTTCAAATTTGTATTAGGCTGAAAGGCCATTTTGGTCATTCCGGCCGGAATATAGTTTTTAGGGTTATATTTGCACTTATGTAAAATAGTTCGAGTTGTTTTTACACTAAAATGAGTACCATATTACGGAACGTAGTCTTTAGAGTAACCATTTTGATCAGTAGTCATCTTGTTTGACCACTCATCTTGGGAAATACAATCATGGAAATGTGAGTTGAATTAAAATTTTGGAAAGGTAAAGATTTTAATTACAATATTAAAAATTTGCTATGCAAATTAAGTGCAACATTTAAAAGTTAATGTCCCACCTAATGCAATGTGAAAATTTTATCTTAATTTATCATAATTTACAGTTTAAACCTTGATTTCCTTAACTTATGAAAAGATCGTGTTTAAAAAGACAGACTCTTAAACATGTGTCCATACATATTATTAAGATAGCTCACACAATTTATTTGACGAAAATAATAAAATAGACCAATATAAAAATACTGTCTCACGACTTATGACTTTATAAATATAACTAGAATTTAGAGTTACAGCGAAAATACATCTTACGTAAGTTTAAAAGCTATGGTAACCATTTTGATCAGTAGAAGTATAGGAGTATATCTGGGTGTTCTGAGTCTACTGATACAACAAAACGAATTCAGTCAAATTTTAAATTAATATTATATTATTTTTATTTTTAATAATAATTAATTCAATTTAATAAGAAATCATTTTAAAAGATGCAGTTTCAATATTCATGCTATCATTTTATTAAGGTTGATTATAAGCATAACAAAATTAGTCAACTTGACCCAATACATGTAATAATTAAAGATTAAAAAATGCGTCCAGCTTTGAAGATTCATTAATATCCAAATTTTATAATGTACATTTATCTTCTTTTTTTATTTTTTAAACCTTCGTTTTTCTTTTGGGGCCATATGAACATATAATAAGGAAGAGAAAAGAAATGTCCGCATAAAAGGAGATTCCAAAGTTAAATAAGCACGCGGATCTAACAAGTTATCCAATGTTACTGGTTAATAGTATTAACTACTACTACCTCCGTCCCAAGGAAATATGCACACAATATTTTTTTACGATCTCCAAAAAATATATTTGACTGTAAATATATGTAGCTAAGCACAATAACATCGAATAAAAAATTGATATTTAGAAACTACATGTTACGACGAATATAACAATATCTCATACGATAATATTTATTCAAATATACGATCGAAGTTCAACAACTTTGACTATCAAATTGTAAGTGTGTATAATCGACTGAACAAAGGGATTAGTTCTTTTTTCCTTTTCACTTTATCAACACTTTAATCGAATTCAGTTAAATTAATAGTATTATCAAACTTAATTTTGACTTATCAATTATATATTTTAAGAAATATATTTAGAGGGATAATGGGATCTATTTTTTTAAAAAAATTAGGACACTAATAAAAAATCATATATTAATTATCTAAAAATATTTAATAATAATAATTCTTTTTTAAAAAAGTGAGGCAATTATCTCACCTTGTTCAGGCATAGATCCGTCCTTGTTCTACTTGTCTATGAAAAGATGAGATTGAATTAAAATTATAGAAAAGTAAAAGATTGTAGTTACAATATTAAAAATTTATTATGCAGTGTGCAAAAGTTATAAGTTTATGATCCGATTAATGCAACTCAATTTTTTTATTTTATTTAATCTATTCATAACTTATGAAAAGAGTGTTTTAAAAAAAACTCAAATAACAATATCTAAGTAGTAAAGTAATGTTACCAATTATGCATCATCTTTCTTCTAAGTACATTATATTTATCCATGCTTGACAGTTCTTCATGCATTACTTCATTTCACCAAATTGTAAATTAAAATTTTGTTCCAGAACTCGATATTCTCCCTGCTATCATCTTGGTAAAGCAGCTCGCTACGTATCAATCACGTGCAGATAATATAATAATACAAAGACTTGAGTGAGCCGATCTCACTCATTCTTATTGTGAGACGGAGGGTCTAAATACAATTATATAAATATGAGAACTGATATGGGGTACATTATGTAATTTTCAAAACTTCACTTATTACTTTGTCTCACCATAACTTATGGTGAGACGGTCTCATATGAGTCCTTCTCATATAATAATGCCAACACTGAGTAGATGATTGTTTTTTTAAAAATTGTTCTGTATATAATGTAATTAGAAAAATATGTAAACATACCCCTCAGTTGATTGTTTTGTGCACATATACTCTCCAATTTTTTGAAAGTACATTTGTACCCATGTTGACATTTTGAAAGTGCATTTGTACCCCTGGTGACATTTGGAAAATTGGTCAACTTTGGTCATTATCGGACTCAAAGAAAATAATTGTTTTGCCCATAAAAAACAAAAAATTAGAAACCAATTTTGGATTTTTGCCCCATATCTTGAATCCGTTTGAGTAATCCAACTCAAACGAGAAAAATCCGCTGGAATTAGGGTTGGAAACAGGAACTAAATCTCACCGACCAAGTTGCGGATGAAGAGCTTCGAATCCTAGTCCAGATCACACTGTTTTTAACTCAAAAATTTGACAAGACATTTTTATATCGATGTTGATGAATGGTGGGCTTCAGTTCAGTGGTGGGTAAAATGGTCCTTAGGTTTTCAAAAATGAAGTGGAGGTTATTTTGGTAATTTTAAGATTGGCCAACACCGGAAACTAATAGGGCAACGTCGGATTCAGGCAGGAGGGGTATAAGTTTTTATGTCACATATATTTCAGGGGTATATGTGCACTTTTAAAAATTTTGGGATATGTGAACTACCCAAGAAACTGGAGGTATGAATGCATTTTACCCATGTAATTATGTACTTCTTCCGATTATGAATGATGTTCAAATGTTATAATTGCACAAAATTTAGAAAAGAATGTGGAAAAAATAATTTAAAAAGTTATTCTATCAAACAGGATTGTATCTTTTATTTCGGGGATCCTTTTATGATCTTAAAAATCATAGATTATTAAATCACGCCGTATATTTTAGACTTTTAGTACATACACCTTGTATTTATATTATATTAAATATAATTTATAACCTTTAATTTTACTGTATTCTCTTTTCTAGTTACATCAATATTACTGGAGTACATTTTTTCAAAAAAAACAATTTGCCGAAGGAGAAGACGTGTTGGATGGCAGGAGAAGGTGGGGTTACCTATGGTGATTCTCGAGAGGGTATCAGTCAGGGGTTCGTTAGAGGGAAATTGGTGGAGATGGTCGCAAGAGGCGAGGATTTGATGCAGGGTGAATGAATTTGAAAATTGAAGAATCGACGGATCGATGCAAAGGTCCAATATGGTTTTGATCACATTTTTTGTGTTCGGTGTCAGAATTAGGCAAGGCTTGCATCGTTGGAACTGTCTCAACTAGGAGAACTATAGCCACCGTTGCACCGTGATGTAGGGTCTTTTTTGGCCAATTGAGCTCGTTTAGAGGTTCAAAATGGCAATTTACTGTTTTTCGGTTTTTGCTTTCTTTCCGAATTTCCTCTTTTATCATTCCATGGTTTCACAATAGTATTTAAGAACCTCTTGTACTATTCGGATATTTGTATCTTTCATAATTATATTTACGAGAATATTTTTCTCCTGGTGGACTCCAGAACTAAAACCTAGGGTTTGTGCGTGCAACCCTTGATTGTTTTCAAAGAGTTGTGCTTGCGGATCTCTTTGATATTTCGATTGTGTCAATTAGTTGCATCAATTATAAAATGATCTCGTCTATCAGTTAGTCGATAGAAAATAAAATGTTGTAATATGTAATCTACTTGTTTTCTGCAATGAAATCAAATTTCATTAATAGCAAATGAATTGCATACAACCAATCACAATTAAAAAAATTGTGCACAATAAAAAGTTAAACTGATTACTCCGCAATCAGCCATAAAGATCATACCGAGAGCATCTCAGTGGTTTGGGGTTTTCCGTTACAAGGTAAGCAAATGAGATACTGATGATGACGATTTAAAAAAATTCATCTCCAATAGAACCATCACATTTATAGTTTTAATATGATGTGTCAACACATACAGTTTCAAACTTTATAGCATAAGTAAAATTTTCATTGTGCTCATCCAATCATGGATATTTATCAATACTTATTTTTTTGAAATATATTTAGATTGAAAATAATTTATAGATTATTGTAATTAATAATAATAATAATAGTTAGCTGTGTATATTAAATTATTAAATATATATTTTCCATATGTTTAAGTTAATTTCGTTGATTATAAAATTTTAATTCAAGTAATTAAATACTTGAATTCCTCCTAATTTAATTTTCGGCTTGTAAATTATGTAAATAAAATATATATTAAATTACAATAACAGCTATCATTTGCATTTTCTAAAAAAATATTTATTTTTTATAAACATTTTAGCCACATAGAAATGATGTCTTGAATTGACTTTCACATTGGAGATAGTTTTTTTTAATCTCAAAGTAGTGTCAATCTGACGTGTTTATTGACATTTTCCTAACCAAAACTTGGGTGGGAGATACTCAAATCTGTGGTTTTGCATCACATTAAAAGATGACCACATAACACAAAAGTGAATGATATAGTAGAAGAAAATTTACATTTCATTTCACAAGAAACTCTCCAAGATTTAATTTCAACAAGAAAGTTTCATATTTAGTGCCCAAGAGTAACCTCTTAAATTATTATTTTTAATGATTACATACAAGCAACTAAATTACATCTAAACATCTTATACAAAGACTTGGGTGAGACGGTCTCACCGAATTTTATAGTGAGACGAAGGGTTTAAATACAATTGTTTAAAGATAAGAAATGATATGAGTACTTTTTGTAATATCTAAAACTTTAATTTGTACGTTGTCTTACCATAAGTTATGGTGAGACGGTCTCACGTGAGTCTTTCTCAACATCTTATTCTACAGGTAGGACTAATTTAGGATACGCTACCATTTGAATATGTTAAATTACCTAACCTGGTGTTGACCTTTGCATGCAGAACTGCACGCATGCTGGTTAGGTATTCAATTGTGCATCACATAGTTCGATATCACCAAAGTTCAGTGATCTCGGGTTGGAACTTGGATCAACTACAAATGAAGGCTACCAGAGGAGACGAGCTCCATCAGGGTACAGGTAACAGGTATGCAGCTGAAAAGCAACTAAGGAGGAGCAGCGGAAGACTTCACCCAAACCATTACATCACTGCGATCAAATACTTCTTTAGGATCTCTTACAAGTGTTGGAATAAGTCAAACAGTTGATTAGATTAGATTTGATTATGTATTATGTTCATGACTAGATTAGAGTTCTACTAGACCTAGTCTACCTTTTGTACACTATTTATTCCATTCAGTAATATTAGTATCATTACGGAAAATCATTTTTTAATATTATCAGAGCATATATATATATATATATTCTCTTTTGGCCGTCTCCCCCTCTCCTTTTCCGACCACACCACCGTTTTCCGTCCAACTTTCGTCCAAATTCCGGTAACTCCAGTCACTTTCGGCCAAATTCCGGCCAGTTTTTGGTGTTCTTCTTCGTCGATTTCCAGAAGGGTTCTTCTCCCGGCGCTCTCCAGCCACAAGTCTTCTTCTCCGGCCAATAATTTTCAGTTCCGGCATCATCTTCCCTCTCTGTTCTGGCGTATTACATCAGTCTCCGCCGTCCAGCTTTCCTGACACTTCTCCAATCCGCTACTCCAAGTCCTACGGTACTTCTCTTACCTGCGGCAGCAGCGTTCAGGCTCTCTCGGTCCTTCTCCTGCGCCTCTTGATCTCCGGTTGTTCCTCTTCTCCGTTGAATCTCCAGTTGCCAACGCCAGTGTTCCTCCGAGTTCCAGAATCCAGCAACAACAGAGATCCCAGTCTCAGGCTCGTTAGCTCACGAGCGCGTCGTCTTCACGCGCTTCGCGTGCGCTCAGCTCCCAATCAGTTTGACCGAGTTGTTTTGTTAGGTGTGCTTTGCTGCAAAATTGGTTTTCTTCAGGACCCAGAGATGATCATTTTGCTCCAGTCACACGGATTTTGAGATATGTTCGTGGTGCCCTCCATTTCGGCCTTACCTTTCATACTGCTAGTTCTCCTGAGGTATTAGGGTATTCTGATGCTGACTGAGCCCGATGTCTAGGGACTCGCCGGTCTACTTATGGATATGCTATTTTTCTTGGTGGCAATTTGGTTTCCTAGAGTGCCAAGAAGCAACCCACTATTTCTCGTTCTAGTACCGAGTCTGAGTATATGACACTAGCCAACACTGCTTCAGAGGTTGTTTGACTCACTCCTTTGCTCCGAGGTCTTCGAGTTCCTTTGTCCGGTCCTCCGACGTTGTTATGTGACAACAGTAGCGTCATTTTCTTAGCTTAGAATCCAGTTGCTCACAAGCGGGCAAACCACATCGACATCGATTATCACTTTGTTCGAGAGTTGGTTGCTTCTGGCAAGCTGCGTGTCGCTCATGTTCCTACTGCTCTTCAGATTGCAGACATCTTTACCAAATGGCTCTCCCCTCCGTTGTTCGAGTTTTTTCGTTCCAAACTTTGCGTCAGTGAGCATCTGGCGCTTCGCTTGAGGGGGGTGTTAGAATAAGTCAAACTATTGATTAGATTTGATTATGGATTAGGTTCATGACTAGATTAGAGTTCTACTAGACCCGTTCTACCTTTTGTACTCTATTTATTTCATTTAGTAATGTTGGTATCATTACGGGAAATCATTCTTTCAACCTGGACATTAGGAAATAAATGCATGCCTGGCCTTTCTTACGTTAACACCTGGGGCCATTCTTTTCTTATCAAATTATCTAAGTATGTAAAGACTCTAGGTCATCTTCACACTCCAGCATTATGCTTGGCCATTTTCTCCTTTGGTTAATCTTTTGTTTACACTTTTGAATGGTTAGCGGAGCCAATATAAACCCTTTTCCCTTTCACCCTAATACACAATTTTGAAAGATAAAATGTCATTTGCCCGTTGCTATTCTACCACCACCACCACCACTGCTAGAATGGTTGTCGCCGGTCCACTGCTGCCACCCCCACTTTCCACTGCTACCACTTTCCATCCCTCGCCACCCACACTTTCCACCGCCAGCTCCGCCGCCACCACCCTCTCCAGCCATCCCTCGCCACCACCATCGCCAGCCCCCACCCATTAACATGAGTATTTTTGAATTATTTTTTAAAAAAGAAGAAGATTATGTTGAAATTCAGTTAAACCTTGAAACTCTATTAATTTAATAGTTGGGATGCTCTCCGAAGAACACCAGCATCTGCACCACCATTGAGCCACCACCACTGAATCCAGAACCACCGCAATCGTACATTCATGGATCACCTACAGGTTAAGAAACCACAATGAGAACTATCAACACAGTCCCACAACTCCCGATAAAATCTTGTAAGAAATTGTCCTATTATACACAATTCTTGTTATGAGTGTGACTAAATTAACCACTTAACCAATGCCTAATTCGCACCATAACACTCCCTTATTTTGCTTGTATTCTGATGTAACTAATGTGCGGTGATTAAATAAATATAACTTTCAAATAGAAAGTGATTTCCAAATTATAATTTGATTGGACCTCATAATTTAAACCGCATGTTTTTTCAACTTATCTAAAAAAATAATTAAATTTTCAATTTAATCTAAGGGCCATGGAGTGTAGCTGTGTAGGGGCAATAATTGAGTAAGAGAAATGTGTGGACATTAATTTGTAAAACTTTGCGTGCAAGGCTGAAATTGCGTCGGTAACTCCCAAGGCACGTGATACCATAAATTAAAGAAACGTCAGCAGTACTTGTTTTAAGTCCAATTTACTCCCTCCGTTTTACTGACACTTCTTCTTTCATTCAATTTCATCCATTCATTCTACTTTGAATTTATCTGTTAAAAGACAATTTTTTCATAAGTTAGAAAAAGACCAATGTTTAAAATAAAATTTTGAAAAAAATCAAAATAAATGGTCATAAATTTATCATTCCTACATATTGCATGATAAAATTTTAATATTACAACTAAAACCTTTTACCTTTCCCTAATTTCAATTCAACCCCGTCTTTCTATATGCCTATAGAAAGATGGTCATCCCAATACTGTACTTTGCCTTCTCCCTTTTATATTTTAAATTTAATTTCATTCACTTATTTTCTTTAGTAAAATCCAAACATCTAAATTTATGTTGTCCCTGGTAGAGAAACGAAAGGAGTATGTGAGTCCGGTCCCTTCTGGGTTTTCCGAAATATTTAGATTCTTAAATACTGAATCCCTAAGAGTAAAGTATTGTGGTCAATGTTCGCGTGGGTCAAGTTTATTAATTTTAGTACCCATCCATCCTAGATTAAATTGTATAAAATTAAAGATCAAGTTAAACTAAGAAAATTTTGACTACTGTACATAATATCGTTGTATGTGATGTTGTTGGATACGTCATAACAATTAGTTTATAAAAAGTAACTTTTTATTTACCGATATTATATGCAGTTAAATATATTTACAGTCAAACATGTGTGTTGGCGACCATGAAAAATATTATGTGCAATTTAATTTGGGATAAAGGGAGTACGATATATTTACCTTGGAAATCCTTGGAACAATACTACTAGATATTTGTTTAATGCGTAGAAATAATTCTAAGTGCTCATCGATTCTTAAAATTATATCCAGCTGATGTCAAAGCTAAAGTTAAAATCGTAAATGTAAATAAAAAAATTCAACTAAATAGGAATATGTATTACATAAAATATATTTGTTGGGACTCCAAAGCCCACCGCAATTAATATTAGTATGATATTGTATGCTTCGGGTCAAGGCCGCATGGTTTTAATGGGTACAACCCCAAAAAACCTCATACTAATTTGGCGAGATTCTAACTTTTACTGTGAATCATCATTCTCACAACTTTCAATTTGGGACTTGGGTTAAATACACCTAACAATCTCCCTCTCAAACCAAGGACCGCACAACGGTGTCATTCATCCTCGCAGACCATTTTGCACTGCCGCCACACATGAGGGACACGCCACCTGACAACCACCTTGGTCAAGCAAATTTTTGACACAAGGGCACTCTTGCCACTGTCAATGGCACAACCGAGGGCCTCCACATTGGGCACACATGCAGTTCTCGTCCCGAGTACAACCAACCATGACTCTGATACCACTTGTTCGGACTGTCAAGGCCACTACAATCAACATTAGTACTATGATATTGTCTGCTTTTGGCTTAGCTCGCATGGTTTTAATGGGTCAAACCCCAAAAACCCTCATACTTATGTGGTGAGACTCTAACTTATATAGTGAACTATCACTCTCTCAACTTTCAATATGGGATTTGGGTTGAACATGCCCAACAACATATAAAGGTTACAAGCCATAGAGATACATCGTACCTACACATATCTCAAGCATATCTAATTAACGATCTCATCTATTTTAACAGCAGGGTCATTTTACACTTTCAAAAGTTCAAATTCATTCTAACACTTTCAAATAATTCGGAATTGCTTGGACACTTTCGAAAGATGCATAGGCTCATTTTCACACATTCTTCTCTGTATGTCCTTAGAATTTGAACTTTAGAAATAACATAACACAAGCTAGTATTATATACTCCATCCATCTCACTTCATATTGCTTAATTTGATTTTGAGAGTCAACAGCGTCATTGTTTGAATATTTTTATTTATATGTGTAAAAAATTTGTGAAAAATAATAATTTAAAAATATATGTTACGATAAATCTAACAACATATAATATGATAATAGTTTTATATATACAATATATAATTTAATGGTCGAAATTGACTAAATTTGACTTGTCAAAGTCAAATTAAGTAATATGAAGTGGGACGGATGAACCATGTTGTAAGTAAAGGGATATAATTCTCACAATTCACAAACTATGAAATTTCTCACTTAACTTCGTGTGATTTTATCCGGGAAAAAAACTTCGTGTGAGCCAACTAGAGAAATTATAGAAGGGACTGCAAATTAAACTACTACTGCATAAAAATGTCACAAATTGGGACTCTTATCGGCCCGAGAAAACTCAGTTAAGGCCCAAAAGAGATTGGCTTCGAATTGAGCCTCTCTTAGTTCGTAACGACCACTGGATCAAAGTTGAATTTCATTTCAGCAGGCCCGGCCCGGGCATCAAAGTTGGTCATTTAACAAAGTTTTTTGAGAAAAGTGTTATAATAACTCAGATTATAGTTTGAAAGTGCCAATATAACCTGCAATCTCATAAAGTGCCAATATAACCTTTGACCATGTTGACCGTTTGGTCAACTGATTTATTGCCGGAATAAGGTAAAATTGTCATTTTACCCTTACATTTTAAAAATAAAAAATCTGGAATTATACATAATCTTCTTCCTGATTCTTTTCTCCCCGATCTTCTCAAGTCCTTCCTCTAAAAATTGCTCTTCTTCCCGCCACCACTCTTCGCTCGGGTCCCGGCGCTGGGGTCTGAGCTGCGAAGGGCGTCTCGGGGCTAGGGTTCAGTGGCGGTGGTGCTGAGGTAGTGGCAGAAGAATATCTCCCTCATTTTTCATCTTCCTCGTCGCCGCTATAGTGAATTACCTGCGGAGCGTTTGAGGCTTTTCTCGGGGCGGCAATAATGGAGATTTGTCGGCGGAGAATGAAGGGCACGGTGGGTGGCTGAGGAGGGGTGAAGTGGATGGCATGGGAGGGCTAGGGTTGCATGTGGCGGCGGTTTAGAGTGTGAGCGGAGGCGAGGGAGGGGCATGGGAGGGCTAGGGTTGCAGGTGGCGGTGGTTTAGGGTGTGAACGATGGCGAGTGGTGTTTGAATTAGTGGCGAGGGTGGTGAATCAGTGGTGGCAGAGGCAGGGGAGGGCTAGGGTTGCAGGCAGCAGAGCGCAGTTTGAATCGATTGCAAGGGTGGAGAAAAGGTGGTGGCAGAGGCCGGAGAGAGCTAGGGTTGCAGGCGGCTGAGCAATGTTCGAATCGGTGGTGGCGGAAGGTTGTTCAAATCGGGCAATGGTGTATTGTGGCAGAGCAGATCGGTGTTCGAATCGGTGGCGGCGGAGGGGTGTTCGAATCGGCGTGGTGGTGTCCGGCGGCGGAGCTTGGCGACGACGGCAGAGCTTGGCGGCGGCGATTTTAGAAATTTAGGTTTTTAGAAATTGAGGTTTGTTACAAGGGTTTTTGTCATTTCATCTTGTGGTTTTGCTTGATTTTTTTTGTCAATATCGGAATAAGGGAGTTTGGTTATATCGGCAAAAAGTTTAGGAAAATTAGGGTTATATTGACACATACATTTAAAACTGACCACCAGTTCCAACTTTGAATATTGGGATACCACCGCACAGATTCCACCTGACCAGCCGGAAAGCTTGAGAGGATTCAGATCTCGGGCATCCCCGCCCCTCTCCTTTGGCAGTCACTGGAAGCCGCCCTACTGGCCACGGGGAAGCGATTGAGCGACTTTGTGAAGGTTTTAGATTTGAAATTCGAGGTGAAGGTAGAGTGAGGTGACTGGTGAAGGAAAGGTTGATGTAGTCGTGGTGGCAAGCTGATGTTTGTGGTGGAGGTAAGGTGAGGTGACTAGTGGGGTGAGGTGACTGGTGGGGTGGCAATAGGTGGGACAAGGGGTGGTAGTGGTGGCGGGGTGGGATGGGGTGGTGGTGGCCGGGACTGGGGGTGGGGCAGTGGCTGAGAATTGGGATGATGATGGCGGGGGGATTGTCCTAACACTTTTAGATTTTAGGCCAGAGGGTATTTTTGTCATTTTATGTGTGATTAACGTCGGTCAACGCCAGAAATAATATCCTTGGGTTATATTTGCACTTTCATCAATTAGTTAGGGTTATTTTTTAAGTTTAAATTATATGAGAGTTATATTTGCAGTTAGAGTGAATTGACACTAAAGTGAGATATGTTTTGATACTAAAGTCAGATCTAAAACAAAGAGAAAGAAAGAGCTATTTAGTTTTTGGAGTGACCTTACCTCTATTTCTATGTTTTTACCTCTTTTATAATTTTTGGATTTGTTAGTAAAGAATAAATCTGAAAAGCCACACCTTATCACATAACTTATTGGATAAATTGTTCACACATTGTAAATATCTTAGAATAAAACTTAGCTAACGGGCGTTGGGCATAACGAGTGGTGTTGGAAAGAGGCCGAGTAATGGCCGTTTTCTAATTTCCGTCGTGTGAAAGATACGACGAGGATACACCTCCCCTCACCCCTTTGTTTTTAAAAATAATTTTAAGCAGAGGTTATTTTAATGGATCTCCTAACCATATAACATATTAAACATATCCAAATTGGACCTTACAAGATAGACCAAGAATAACTTAACCCTTCCATTTGAATCTAAAGAGAGATAGCTTACCGATGTGATTTATGGGGTATAAAAACCGTGTTTTCATATCTAAAATTCTTCACCCCTGTGTTAGACTTGTTATGTCAGACACCTTTTAAGACCATGTACAGTGGTGAGACCCAATTGAGACACTCATTTTAGTTTCAGTTAATTAAATAATCAACTTCTCTCTTCCACCTCAGCATTTGAGACAACAACTAAGTCACTCCATTTTTTTCTCCACAGTGGTTGAGACCACTTTG
>JAULKK010275979.1:0-14945 GCA_032355705.1 Rubia peregrina
TTCCTTGATCTTTACCGGAAAAGATGAATTTAGCTAGAAAACATAATTGAATTAACAATCAAAAGCATAAAAATAAATGATGAAAATTGTCTGAATAAAAATACTGAAAAGCTCAAAACGTGAATACTGTTCTGCGCAGAAGAGACTGTGTGTGTTTGTATTTCTGTCTTCTCCTGGCATGTGAATGAGACCCAAAATAAATGTATGGAAAATTACTACAGCCAAAAGATAGATAAGGAATAAAATATGTCTTTCCTTATCTATTTAGAATTCAAATAAATAAACACAATATTCTCTCCTACAATTTAGGAGTCTTCAAATCAATCCAGATTCTTTTCCAATTGCATTTTGACTTGTCATAATTCAGCAAAATAATCCATCGGTCAATCTCTTCCATCTCCATATTTTTCTTCTGTTTAATCTCCAAGTACAAATGGAAACTTCCTTCATGTTTCCGGAATACTGGTCGGTATAGGCATACCGACCACAAATTGCAACAACTTGACAATTCAGCCTCTAATTCTCTAAACTGGAATAACATTCCAAATAACATAAATATCCAAGTATTTAAACAATATTTCAGCTCAATATCAATCCAAAATTCATGGTAAAATCAACCCAATCATTAACCAATGCATGTGAATCACTGTGTATTTCAAGGTATTTTGCTTCGTGCTCCTTAGCCAATCGAAGACAGGTGGTTAGAGCTTCATACTTTGTTTCATTATTAGAGGTTTTGAAGTAAAAGTGTAAGGCATAAGAATAGTCTTTAACTTCTGGGCTTCTAAGTAAAACTCCAGCTCCACTTCCATTTCCACCAGAGTGTGTTGGCACATTAACGTACAACTTCCAAGTACTAGTCGAGATTGACGAGTCTCGTGTTTAGCATGATTGGTTATGATATTTTGACAATAAAATATGCTAATGGCTGGCCCTTTATGGATATTCTTAGCTTAAACTAAATATCATGCTCCCTAAGATCGATGGCCCATTTCATCTTTCATCCAAAGGACTTGGGCTTTAGCAGTATCTTCCTAATTGGATGACTGGTGAGTAAAACGATTGTGCAAGCTTGGAAATATGAATGGAGTCATCAATCAGCATCCACCAGATCTAAGATTAGCCTTTCTAAAGCGTTGTATTGAGTTTCTGGTCCTTGTAAAGATATACCAACGAAGTAGATCAGGTGTTTCAGACAATCTTTTTTCTTGAACATAACATCAGTGATTGCTAAAAGAGATGCCGATATGTAGAGATGTAGCATTTTCCCTTTAGTAGGCTTCATCAAGGTAGGAAACATTTGCAAGTGCTCCTTTAATGCTTGAAAATCACGTTCATGCTTATCTGTCCATTCAAACTGCTTGGCCTTTCTCATAATGTTGAAGAACGGAAAATGTTTTTCAACACCTTTTGAGAGAAAATGACTCAACGCTACCACTGACACTATCAATCTCTGAACGTATTTTAAGGTATGAGGGGATTTTATCTTAATCAAGGATTCAATTTCCTCTGTGTTAACATTGATTCCTCAATCATAAACCATAAGCCTAATAACGTTCCTACCCCCGCTCCAATTCACACATTTGGCATATTTTAGGTTCAGGTTGGCATTACAGAGTTCCTCGAACATTTCCCTCTGATCAACAAGAATTCCTCATAAGTTTTTCTTTTGACAACCATATTATCTACTAGATCTCCACGTTCCTCCCCACTTGGTTGCAAAATAGTTTATTTACAAATCTCTAGTAGGTTGCTCCAGCATTCTTGAGGCCAAAGGGAATCTTCCTGTAGCAGAAGATTTCAGCATCGGTGATAAATGATGTTTTCTCCTTGTCCTCGTTAGCCATTAAAATTTGATGGTAGCCCTTATATGCATCGAATAAGGCTAAACCCAACAATCGCCTCTACTAAATTTGTCTATTGGTGGCAATAGGTAGCTATCCTTTGGACAACATTTATTAAGGTCGGTGAAGTTGATGCACATGCACCATCCTCCATCATGTTTTTTCCACCATAACGAGGTTCAATAACTATTTTGGATGCATTATCTCTATGATTACATCATCTTTTAGAAAATTTTGAACTTCTTCCTTTGTTTCTTCTGATCTCCTTGGGGAAAAACACTCTTCAATTCTTATTGATGGGTTTCAGAATAGGGTCGATGTTCAACTTGTGAACAACCAGATGTTGGGGTACTCATACAAGGTCAGAGGTAGTCCATGAGAAAACATCAATGCATCATCAAGAGGGATCTTCATGTTGTCCCTCGTATCCTCCGGGATTAGCTTCCTATGTGGCTACAGTTCCTCAAGATCAAATGGGAAGTTGCTCTTGTCTGCAGACTAATTTCTCCATGAACTGAGGTGACATCCTTCACTTTCCTGGATTATTTTAAGGCTATGAGTATGAAAATTTTAGACATTTCTTGGTCCACCCTGATGGCTACTATCTTTTTATCTGTGGAAAACTTTATCACTAGGTGGTATGATGACTAAACTACTTTTGCCTGATACATCTACAACCTCACTAGGATCACATCGTAGGGATATTTTGCATCGATGGAAGTGAAGCTATATTGGATTATGAATTCATTGTCTCTGTTTGCCACTCTAACTGGCAATGTGATTATCCCTAGGGGCATGATCGTCTTTCCAATAAAACCTGATAATGGTGAAGCTGACTTCTGTAGATTCTTTCTACCAATATCAAATTGTTTGAAACTGCTTGCGAACATAACTTCAACCTTGCTACCATCATCAAGGAACACCGTTGACATATGAGTTACTGATCGTGGTGGATATAACCATAAGGTCTGAGTGAGGTGTTTGGTTGGGGACGTTATATGCATCCAAAAAAGTAATAGCATCGCCAGGAGGCAAACACTTCTTTTAGGGTTCTTCCAGAGGAACATATATAGCATGCTTTTTCTATAATGAATGTATTCAAGGACCTATCTCCAGTGATTCCATTTATAACATTTGTCACTCAATTAGCATTGTTGGCTCTATTGATTGCATTACCTCGAGGTGAGTTGGGAGGTTGTGCAGCATGTTGGTCTAATGTGGCCCCACCAATTTTATCATTGCCATTCATGTTTATTTTGTGATTTTTCCAAGTTTAGCCTACGATGGATCATTTTGATTACGTTGTCTAGTTACATAGTCGCGAATGAGACCACTCTTGGAAAATCTTTTGATCTCAACCATGAGGTGATTGTTTTCCTTGGTGTCATAACCACGATCCTTGTGGTGGTCACACCGCTTAGTTGGCAACCTTCTCAGGGAAAAATATTTCATAGTCAAATGTTCCTTAAACAAATTTCAATTGATTATAAGAATATCCTTTTGAGTTTTAGCCATGGGCATATAGCTTTCAAAATTAGATCTCAAAGCTTCGACATGCTTCTTTCCCTTATGGTTGTTGTTAGGATTTATATATCTTTCCACCGTATTGTCGTTGTCTCTTTCTCTCTTATTGGCATCTTCTACCTTGGAATGCTACATAACAATTTCCTGAACTACTGAAGCATTTTAGGGATTATGGCCATCAATTTCTTATAGAAAGCATAATCTTTCATTGCAGTCATATAACCCAAAATGAGATCATGTGTTGTACGATTGATGAAATGGTAGAATGCCTCTGTGGTTTCTCAAGGCTTTTGCCGCCTAATCTACAACTCAGTTATGGTTTTGGTGAGCCACTTCCTTTCAAAAAAGGCTTAATTAGCAAAGCCCTGCTGAAATCCCTATAGGCGTGTAATGTCCCAGAGCCTAACTTATTGAACAATTATTGGGATTTTCCTCGAAGGTAACTTCCTACGTGCTTGCAAGTCACCCTCTCATCGAAGTCTCAATAGTTCATTAAGCCTAGAAAGGTCTGTATAAATTCGCTTAGGTCACTATCACCATTGTATGTGGGGAGCCATTCCAGTGGATTCTTATCATTCGGCCATCGAGTTACCATGATTGCAGGGGTAAAATGAGAGTTAGAAATTTTCCTTGATGGACCTATTAATTGATCCAGTTCCCTATTTATGGAACTATTGTTATCGTTGTTATCTGTTAAAATTGTAAGAGGATTTTACAATAGAGAAATAGTTGAGTTGAATAACTAGAATGGGGTGGAGGTACAGCCAACGAGAAGTGCCGGTATGGAGGTTACCCATCGATCCATATCCTTCATAAAGCCCACTGAAATAAATCGCCTGATGTGCTATCTCTTTACCAGAATGAGCTGTAATCTATTATTCCATCTCTTGACTAGATTCAAGGAAAGAGGGTAACGGCTGATACATTAAGGAATGGTAGGGATGTATTTTGATCAATTGATACCCCACCTAATTCTCCATCGAAGATGGGATAGAATAGAATTGGGGCCCCATCTGGATTGTATAGAATGTGTGAGGTAGTGGAATTAAGGCTCCTACCATCGATAGGTTCATCATCGACGAAGGAGCCACGACTTGAAAATATACTTCTAAGAGGGCCTTTATCATTCATGAAATTTCAGCTTGTGAATTCAGTATTTGATCATCTGGAATATTGATCAGGAAACCGTATACCGATAGACAGTTTTGTTGGATCGCTCGATTGTATCCTTCCATTTCTGAATCGACCAAAGCTTTGGTCACCTGTTCATTGATCCACGATCGTGAATTAGGTGAAGGGTTTAGCATACTGATACCTTTCATCATGGGTCCACAGATTTCCTTTCAGCAGCAGTCACAGTTAAGCCATGGTTTAAACTTTAGTTGGTCGAAGCACTAGCCGTCGTTGTGCTTACTGGTTGAGATCCAATATTGGTCAATGCTTTTCTACAAGGCTTGTATTACCACTTGTAAGAATTTTGATATGGTCGCTGAACTTCTTCACCAACGCTTCCACTTTGACTCTTCAATCGTTCGGTTCTGCGCAACGTATTGTTCGTTGAATTGGACATAAGTCGAGGAATCGACTACCTGACTTAAACGGGTCTCGTTGGGCATTGCCAATTGATGTGTCTTGAGACATTATCAATGTGCATTGTCGATCCTCGATCGTCTATCTGTAAAAGCATACCCTCGGAGGTCATAGGGAGGAAAATCTCTGATGTTTAAGTTAGCAAGTGTGTATGAAGGTATGCAACCAATTATGAATGAATAAGATTTTTGACATACCTACGTATTTATAGAGGAAGAGATTGTGAAATCTCCGTGGTAGTCTATGTTATTGTCTTTCTTTGAGGATCAAGTAGTAGTATTCGAGTATGATTTAGATGCTAATCATAGTTTCCATGTTTGAGTGCATATCAAATATACTTACCTCGTAAGACTCTTCGACTCATCAATAACATTGTGATCATTGATCGACTGGGGTTTTGGCCAGATATCATCATGTTGCCCATGATACTGAATGATTCATGAAAATTTGGTTTTACCTAGTTATATTAACTATCGCTATCATGTTCCAACATAATCTATCCACCCAAGTATGCAATAAAGTAAAGCATGAGCATAGAGACTTGGTTATGCAGTTCGGTGAAATTCACCTACATCTATGGGGTCTGACCCAGTTTAGAATAAATCCACTAATCTAAAAGATACAGTACAGAGTCACCATACAACTATACGTATCTTCTCTAATTATAACGTGTGGAATTTGCAAGCTCCCCTTGCTACCGATTCGCCTTGATCAGACTCCCTCTGACCTTGAAACTCATCGATGTTGGATCTCCTCCACCCTAGCAATTAAGGCATACGATTCTGAAATTGATCACAAGGTTGTGATCATGTTGGAACACAAAAGAAATCTCTTGAGTACTTCTCTGAATATCGAAAAGTTGGATGCATATTTTCTTCAATTAAATTAGCAAGTAACTCAGCCAAAATATCTTCTATTTAAAACCCATTGCACGCATCGATTATTGTGCGGAAAAATAATTCATTCTCCACATAATATTCTAATTACAACCAAATCCCTTGGAGATAGGAATTATCAAATATAATCCTTTAAAGAAAGGAATTAGAATATTTCATCCAAATCACTTTTGAAAAGAATATTCACCAAATCAATTCCAATTTCCATAAAACCAATCTAATCCCATAAATATGGGAATTAATATATTCTGAAATTAAAACCCATGGATGAAATATCTCATTGGATTTCTTCACGAACTTCCATAAATCTCCAAGCATTCATTCTTTGATGTTTCAAAACAATAATTCCATATTTGCATAATTTCCAAAAAAAATTGCCAATTAAATAAATCTAGACTTTACAATCTCCTCCTTTGGCATTTTATAGACCCATCAACCTTTTGGACTTTCAAATAAAAAATTGTGCAAATAGAAAGATCAACATAAATTCACTCTGGATGTTGGAACGCAAGCTCAAACATTTAACTCCCCCTAAACTCCATAGCTCCAAAATAGAATCACATCATCAACATCCATGTTGGAACATCAAACAGACAAGTAGAACTACTATCACCCAGAAAACCATGTTGGAACATCAGTCCAACAGACCAAAATAAATAACAGAAATCCAAGAATTCCATAGATACCAACTAGAAATCCAAACATATCCAGAAAATCAGAAATCCAAAAGTATTACCCTTTGGGGATATAATACATGCCAAAATTTGAATCAACCAAAAAATCATAAAATCAATTTAAAAAAACATATATTCAGGCATTATCTCCGGCATCCAACCTATCCAATTCTATTTCCAAAATTGCTAGCTGAACTTGTAGGGCTGCAATCTTTGCTTTAACAGCTAACTTCTTGGCCTCTTTGACGTTCTGACCAACATCTGATGAAGTTCCACCCTCTGATGGTTTCCAAGGTAAATATCTAACTATCCTCTATGGAAAGTCTTCTTGTTTAGTTTGAGAGGAACAGCAGACACCACAACATCACTCTCTTCTGCCTTCACCATTTCTCCCTTTAGTACAGTTGAGATAGTACAAGGATATAAGCAGAGAGTTCTTAGCCCAAGATGAAACAACATGCTCAACCATGTTTTCTTGGATAAGAAGACCAAGATTCATAGGAGTCTTATTACCAATGCAATATAACAGCTTAGTCATATCTTGGGTTAGAGTAGTGGTTTTAGAGGAAGGAATCCAACAACTAATGGCTATCTGGAATGGGAAAAAGTACTTGGCACTTAGATTAGATACAGCACCATTTCCCTGGACAGGCCACTCAATCTGATATCCTTCTGCAATTTATGATAGGATCTAATCATAAATCACCTCAAAATCCTCAAAATACACAGTCTCAAACTCTGGAGTAGGTAGTCCAAGCACCTTGTTGATCTTCTCTGTAGAGAATCTGACCACTTTGCCTCGAACATAGATCTTTTTGTACCATACTGAGTCAGAATCCATGTTTCCTTCCATCAGATTGGAGTAGAACTCCTACACTATGTTCTGATTGTATTCTTTGTAAACTGAAACAGCATTTTTAAATCCATGGTACTCCAGATAGTCAGTGAACTCACAACTTTTGTATGCAGTCAAGTCAGCTGGTCTTTCTCTCATAATTCTCTTCTGACAAATAGCCTTGCAGCTCTCCAGATAGCCCTTATCAAAAACTTCAAAGTTTAGTGCCTCCTTAGTAGAAGGGGCGGGTCTTAAACAATGACCATCTTTAACCTTTTTCTTCTTCCGTATAGCAGATGTTCTCCTCTTAAATATCCTTGGGCGAGATTGAATAAATTCATCTAGCACTTCGTCACTGGTATAGACCAGTTCTTCTGGTTCCACTTCCTGTGTTAGAACCTCAGTTCCATCTTCTGGCTTAACTTCAAACTATTCCTGAGTTGGAACATCTTCAACTATAATATCTTCACCTGCATCAAAATTATCTAGGCCTGATGTTGGAACATCATCAAGGCTTGGTTCTTCAGCCCCAAATTATTCTTCCCCTATCTTCATTTCAAGGGTTAGAACATGAATCTCTTCATCTTCTCCATGCATCTCAGTAGCTTGATTTTCCTATGGTGTTGGAACATGGTAAGTTCCACCCCCTAAATCATAATCTTCTTTAGTAGCCTCTGTTGTTTGAGCATCATCTTCTCCATCAATCTCTATCTCTACAGAGTCTCCCCCTACATCCTCATTCTGTGTTGGAACATCACCAGCATCCCTAGCTTTCAACTCTTCATCATTTGAAACAATTTCAATAACAAGTGGAAAAATATTATTAAGTATCTCAAGCTTCTTGGGAACCTCTAGGTCAAATATTTGTAAGGTCTTGAAATCAGAAGATCTCACAATGCTAAATTTAGCAGGCCATTCTTCCATTCTTCTCAATCTAAGCGTTCTCCTACATGAACCTCTTATATAGACCCGTAAACATTTTCTCTCTCTTATACTTAATGCAGGCTCACTCATTCAATCTAGGATTCAAGTCTTCCATATACTGAATGTTCCCTATAATTCCTTTAAGCAAGTGACTCAAATCATACCCATTAATCTTTCCTGACAAGGACTTATAAGGCCTTAAATCTACCATCTTATCATACTTCAGGTACCACTCAATCCAATCATCGATAGATTTAAACCACTGACCATTAAAGGTAAATGACTTTTCTCTTAAAAACTTAAATGAGGATGATGAGGAGGAACTCTCTGGCTACACTGAGGAAACCACCTCTACTCCTGGTTTTGGAATGCCATCAAAAGGTTCCAAGATTGAGCTCTCCATAAGATTTAGCTTCTTTTCATGGGTATACTGGGGTATAATACTTATTACCGTATCCCCAATAAAAGGAATGCGTAAAAAAATCTTTAACAGATTGTATACGGTATACTGGGGTATAATACTTAATTACTGTATCCCCGATAATCGCAAAGCACCATATAATAAGAATTGTTTGCTTCTGGTATCAATCGAGGGTATTTATGTCATTTTAACTCCCCTAATATACAAAAACAATGTCGTTCTTCTCCTTCCTTATTACAAATTCTTTGTCTAACTTCCTCAAAAAGCGAACCACCTGAAGCTCCGTAAAAGCGGTGGGATTAGGCTACGCTGGCGTTGCTTAAAACTGAGTAATCAAGGGGGTGATGTCCTACTCCGACCAATGTTTGATTCCACTTTTCTCCCTTGCTTCCTTTATCAAGCTCACTCTGATGCTTCCCGTCACCGTGAAGTCCCACCGCGAGCTCTTGAAGGTGCCTGTTTCTACACCGTTCTGTCAGTACATGAGATTAGTGATTGTAGTCTAGCGCGGGAGGTGGCTCTCAATTTTTCCAGTAGAAGTTCAACTAGGGTAAGCATCTCAAGCAGTTCTATATTTCGTTGCATTAATATCACCCAACTCAATACCCATATTGTGTGAATTGGAATTTGTTAGAATATTGTGGTTTGAAGTTGTGCATAGATTGTTGTACAATGTTTCGCTGTCTCATAATCTTTTGTTGTTTTACACGTCAGTACATAAATATTGGTCTTCTTTTCTGTCTTCTAGTGAAATCAAATGAACTAAGTTGAATATATAACTGATGCATATGAAGTTGTCATATTAGGTCAATAATATGAATGTGTATTGGGCTCTTGCTGCACTCTACTCTAAGTTGAAATGTTAGATATATGTAACCGATGCATAAGAAGTTGCCATATTAGGTCAATAATATGAATGTGTATTGGGCTTTTGCTGCATTCTACTCTGCAGTACTTATCTTATGCAACTTTTAACCATTGTACCTTCTTGTTTTCAGTATTGGTGCTACTGTTGAAAGGGTGAGACATGTTTCCATTACTCAAAGAGACCATTATGTTAAAATTGCTAGGAGAACGGCGCACAAAGTAAATGAAGCAGCATTAGAGCATGATATAGACAAACATAGAAAAAATGGTGACTCTGATGGGATAAAGCAGGGTACAATGTTTACCAGTGACTACAAAGGTGGGGCCTTTGTGGATCAATTCAAAAATCTTGCCATTTACAAAGCTCATTGTGAGGGTACTGGTCAATTTATTCACGGAGAAGTTATCTGGGATGATGTATGCTTGCAAGTCCAATCCCAAGGAGAAGCTCATCTCTTTAGAGGATTATGATGATGTTTGGAAGAACATTAAAATAATTCACCATCTTTCATATCACCCAAATGTGGTTATAATAAGGGGTACATATGGGCATTACCTCTGTGTACACATTGTGGTGGAGCTTTATGTCGGCGGCAAGCCTTTCGATTAGATTGTACAGAAGGGCCACTACAAAGAAAGCGTGGCGGTTGAATTTATCAAAACAATTGGTGGGGCTGTTAAGGATTATCATTCTCGTGGGATCATGCACAAGGACCTCAAGCCTGAGAATTTCTTGTTTACCAGTCCTGATGATGATGTTTCTCTCAAGGCTACTGATTTCGATATTTCCACATGAAAATCTGGAAATGTGAAATGAATGATTTGAATAAACATATGGAATAAGAAACTACCATGTGAGAGTATTTGTTATATTAGAGTCTTGAATCAAGGACTGGTCTTGTAACTTATTGGGTGGCAGCCAGACCACCAAATTGTTGCCCTTGAACCCACTGTTGTTGCTGCATTTCTGGCAATGAAGTTTAGTCGTGAGGCTTTTAGTTCTGCAGAAGACACACAGTAAGTGTTTAGATGAACTTTCTGATAATATTTTATTCTAATACTTTCTTCTTTTTTGTTGAAAATTCAAAAGAATCACAATTTCAAGAATCTTGTTCCAACTTCCGATATCTGTCTCTACCTTTCTATGCTATTTTTCTGCCGCTTCTTTTACCATCTTAGAACATGTTTCTTGCTTTATAGAATAGTCCATCTTTTAGCCGATTCCCATTCAACTGTATTTGTGTTAGACTTGAACTAGCGATTTGATATCCATTTCATTACTAACGAGGCATTCAAAGATAACAATTATCATGATTGCTTTTAACATACTTCAAAATTTCCACTTGAAAAATTCCAGTTAACCTGTTTTAAAGATGTTTTTCCCATTTTTGTAAAGTTACATAAGTAGTCCAAAATCACACAAATGAAAAAGGTGGTAATGAAAAAGCTACTTAATATGTTGCACCTTGAATTTCACAAAAGTTTATGCATAATGAATGGAGTATATAATTCAATCTTTCATACTGGAAAGAACAATTAAAATAGCTAGCTTTTAGATGAAATATATGACACAAATAAGAAGGAGGATTATAAGTGCAACATTATTAAGCCTTAAATAGATATTCTTGAAACAATAGTAACTTAAGTTAGGAGTAGCTCAGTGTACAAGTCATAGAAGGTGGTACGGAACACATTCTGCCCTTTTTCATATGAAGAATCCCTCTGTATTTGATCTTTGTCATGGCGTTAATTGTTTTGTATCCTGCATTGAAATATCACTGTTGTTTTCAGGTATAGTATATGCTTAGATGACTATGATCTGAAGAATGTAATTTTTCGAAGACGCTGATATTTCATCCAAGCTGTCTCTGCATCATCTCAAACATGGCTCCTACCCATGAATCAGCGGGCTGACGAAAATGGCATCACATAATCTCAATCTAATGTTGTTTTCGTTAATATAGAATCGAGCGCTCCTGGAGGAGAAGCACCAGCAAGATTATGATAGAAAAGGAAGCCATGTTGATAGCCATCATGATAGAATTTTGATGCCCCCATTTTTGTAAATAGGTTTTAGTGTAGAAACAATTAGTTAATGAAACTTCTTGGTTTTCGCGTGAATTTTAGGATAAGTCTAAACAATACTTTTCTTGATATTGTTGTGGGTGAAGGATAAGTCTAAACTGGGAAGACAACTACTATACTACCTCCGTCCCAATTTAATTTGCACAACAATCATTATCAGGGTTGTACTTTTCTTCCGTGTTGTAAATTTTGTTGTTCGCGTCAACACTAACTCCTCCCACGACAAAAGCAGCATTGCCACAGGTGGTTGATACGAAGAGGCATCAAGGCCTGATCATATTTGGCCCTTTGAACCATTTGTTGATGCCTAACTTAAACCTCCATATTTTGTGACTTAAAGTTTGGGTTTTGAGAAAGAATGCTTTACATCATTGTTTATTGAGCTGTTGAAATCATCAAAAAAAATTAAATGTTGTTTTGGTTGTGAGCTCACATATCATGAGCACCGATAACTGTTGTCGATTTGGTCTAATTATTTTTATCTCAGACTCATCTTGTTATAAATTCATATTTCTCAACTTCAAATGTTCGACTGTGTGTTAATGATCTGTAAATTTGTGTTGCTTGAGTTTTCTATATAAATTGTTCGAATGCTGGATTTCTTGTATGGGTTTGGGAGGCTTCTTTGTTGTTTTCATACATTTTCTATCTATGTTGTCTCTATTTTCCAAAATTTGAGCAATTATTGTAAAAATTGATGGTTTTATTTATGTCTAGCGAGTAGCGTATATGCCTTTGGTTATTGAATCACCAGCTGCATATTGAGTTTGTTGCTCTATGATTTGCAAGCTGGTTTTTTTCAGTTGCAGAGTCTTAAATTCATTTGACCTTTATTTGTCGGGTTGCTTTGTGTCTTTGCCATTACTGCTTATCTGATGTCTGTCCTAAAGCTTTGTTTGCATTTGTATTGCTATTATCTTATTGTATGTGTTTATATCAAGTTGTTTGGTCTAATTTTGTGTGCTTCAAGAATTTTATGACAACTTTTGGTTCTCCATCCCCCGTGTAACTTGTTAGATTTTAAGTATCATTATGCATTTGTTTATATGGTCAAACTATTGCAGAGTAGAGTTCTACACCTGAACAACTTGCTTCTGATAAGAATCATAGACAAGTTACTTTTTTCCTTGTAAGCAAGCATTACACTTATGTCTGGTTCCCGTTGAAGATCTTAAACCAGCATTACCCTCTATTTATGCTTTGAACTACATCGTTCTTAGGCACGGGAATTTTTGTTTTCAATCTTTCTCTTCAGATTGCTTTAAGTTTTGGCTTTAGTATTTCTTTCTAGGATGACCTCTAAGTAAACATTTTTTTATTTTTTAAGTAAATATTAAATTTCACTTAGATTAGTCATTGGTAGTAGTTGTAGTCTTGCACAAAGCCTGATACAAATGTTGTTTTTAGAGGCTGCTTTGTGATTTCTAAAATAATGGTGCCAATGTTACCAAGGTTTTGCATGATGTTGATTTATTGTCGGTCTTATTTTTTTTAAATGGTTCTCATTGTGTTTTGGTCTATTATTCTAATGCTTATTGCTGCTATCAGGGTAATGCTAGAAAGCTGCTTGCTCCAGTTCTCTGGTGCATAATTTTTTGCTCCTGGTTGCTTATATACATTCAGTATTTTTCCCTCACGAGTCACGACCCTCTTTTGCGAACTATTGAATTGTATTAACTGTGTCTAAATTAATTTATTGCTTCCCTTGGTATATTCAGTAACTTTGGGTATATTCCTTGATCCTCTTGGTTTGCATCATGCCTCTCTTTTGTGAATTATTAAATTGTATTAATTGTGTCTAATTTAGTTTATTACTTTCCTAGGTGCAGCTCCTAAGTACTGAAATTTACTGCTAGATTTGGTATTCTGTCATGGTTGGGTGTTCTTGCAAGTGGTGGCTTAGTTTTGTTCTACAGGTGTAGCAGGTACTCCCATTTTTTCATATTGTTGTATATCGATTCTATTAATATATGTTCACTTGTTGCTGGATAATTAGTAGTTCCTCTGTTTTACTTGAAAAGAGTCTTGCGTGTGATGCTAAAAGTATAATTACGAACAGACTTCCACTGGAACAAAGGTAGTAGCATCTAACAATATGATGCTTCAAGTTGTCAAAACTAAAACATTGGGACATGTTACCTGGAGTTGATTGCTAATACGTGATTGTTTTTTAAATAATAAAATTGTTGTTCCATTTAGTTTTTATTCTTCAATTTTTGTTTGTTTTGGTTTATGTAATTTTGTGGGAATTGGAGAAAATGTTAATGGGGCCCACGGGGCTGCATCATGAAGCTCTGATGTTTTAAGATAAGAAGAGGATTTCCAATACTTTTCTTGATATTGTTGTGGGTGAAGGATAAGTCTAAGATTGTGACCATGGAGGATCCCATAAGCCAAGAAAAGTGGTACCTTGAGATAAGAAAGACTGTCATTTTGGTGAAGGCTGCAAAATCAACTTCAAATATCATCTTTGAGGTTGATAGGCTTGGTGGGCAGGTATATGTTTGATCTGTTGATAATTTTATCTGTTTCATTTCGAGGCAGTGTGTAGTTGTTGAACTTGTTTGATTCTGGTCTTTTAGGAACAGTATACTTGTTACAGTTCAAAATTTTGAATGTATGGAACTTATATTCTATTTATGTTCTATTATATTTAATTTCAATTTATTTCTTCTGTTTGGCTAAGAGAAATTATGTTGACTTCATCACTTCAGTAAGAATAAGGATTTTGAATGCGTAGAGCTTAGATTCTGTTTTTGACGGAGCAAGTGTCAGCGTCATTTCTAGAGATGGGAGAGTTGACGAGAAGGATCTGATTGAGATAGTGATGAACCCGCTTCTTAGGTTAGATAGTAGTGTTGCGGATGGAGATGTCAAATTGCAGAGGAAAATGCAGGTACCATTGAACGTGAAAGTTCTTAGCTTTACGTGCGTGTTTTAGCTTATTCACTCGAGTTGATAGGCTCGGAGTCTCGGACTAATCATGCCATAAACACATTCTTTTAGTTGATGCATTTGAGAGAAAGTGCAATGCTTTGTTTAGGCCGTGCAAATAAGTATCTGCAATGTGAGTGATGCAAGAGAGAGGATACCTTCAAAGCATTTGGTTCTCCAGGCTGTTGATGATTCAATATGTATAGCTTTTGGTTATAGTGGCCTCCATTAAAGATGAAGCTCTTGCAGGGCCGTCTCCGACAATTTGGAGGCCCGGTGCAACATAAATAATGGGACCCCTAAATATATTAATATAAAATTATTAAAATTTGGATTAATCGATTTTTGATT
>JAULKK010275989.1:0-14944 GCA_032355705.1 Rubia peregrina
CCAAGTCGGGACCGGAAAAAATTATTCATTTGTCGAGGTTATTCATTTATCGAACATTCATTTATCGAGGTTTAACTGTATTATCTTTGAATATCTTTATGTTCATATTGAAATAAGATATAACTCAAGAATCAAAATTTATTGTTACATAACACAATATAGAGAACAACAACTATTCCTTATTGTGAAATTTATCCAATATTCATGAAATGCAAAAAACATTCTTCAAAATAAATGTTGTGAATGAACAATAAATGTTGAATTCATAAAAATTCATCTGCATAAGAAATACTAAATGTTCCTACAGTCTAAGCAGCAACAATTGCTCCATTGTAGTTCCATTTATTCATCACTCAATCTCTTATTCTTCCATAGGTCCTACATATTTCAAAAAAAAATAAAATAATAATGGGCATCAAATACCCAACTTATAGAAGTTAAAAGATTTGTTCAATCACACATATATCTGAAGTAGAAACTTCTTTAAGTTTTTTCTCTTTCACGGTATCAAGATATTCCCCGTAGTTCTTTTTCTTGTGTCCATCTTGACCTCAGTGGAAACAAGTGCCCTTAGCCTTTTTGTCCTTTGTTTTCTTGGCTCTCTTATTATCAGAAGGAGGTTAACCAATAACACATTTTCCTTCTTCTTCTTAACAAACTCCTCTGCTGTTTAGCAACCGAGTTAGAGTGGTAGCTTTAACATCATTCATGTTAAACTTCATCACAAGGTTAGAGAAACTAGTGGGAAGAGATTGCAAAATTAAGTTAACACTTAACTAATGCAGCAACACAAATTCCAACGTTTTTTCAGTTTCTTGATGAAGCTTATCATCTTCAACACATGAGATGAAACAGGTGATCATTCAACAATCTTAGATCGAAAAATCTCTTGAGATACATCATATCTCTCATTTCTATCGTTTTTGTGATACTAAAGACTTAAGATGCATAAGCATCTCATTACTAGTCATGTCCATGTGTTGATTTTGTAGCTCAATACTATTGAGGCTAACATATGGCAATAAGAATTCTCAGAGTCATCAACATGCTTCTATAAGACACCTTTGACTGTTTAATCAACCTCATCACTAGGAGCATCCGGGAAAGCATTATCAAGGTCATACACAATTTTCGTGTGCCTTAAAATGATTTTAAAATTTTGGATCTATTCTATAAGATTCGAACCAGTGATAATTTTTTTAAAAAAAAATACCTTACGCATTATCAAATTGGCAGATAATTCTATAATAACAAGTTTGAAAGAAAAATAAATTATCATGCACCTTGATAAAACCAAAAATATATATTATATATGACATGAATCAATTTTGGTTATGCACCCACTATTTTATCCAAGTCAATATCCCTCCATTTTAAATTCGATAATTCTAATGTGAATTTATAGTAGGCTAGGATCTTATTTTAGTTATCATGACCTTGAGTTTACCCAACAAATCAAGATAACCTCAATAGGTAGGTAACTCTTACCAATTATAACTAATTGGATATCATCATATCCTAATTATAATGCAACAATCACGAATAATAGATTTAAACACTTATATAATTTTCTTAAATTCCCAGGAAAGGCTTGTGGAGGGGTACAAATGGTCTCACTTAAAATCGTCAGACTCCTTAGACAGAATTTTTATTAGTCATTAATAAAAGTTGCTCTTAAATCTTATTCAAAATTACACCACATCCGTTATGATAAAATCCTCATAATTCTTAGATACTTGCCTCAAAATCTTTCTACCTTGGCTATGGCCAACAAGTCAAATTATTTTTTAAAATCAAACTCATTATTCATTGATCAAATTTAATGACACAAATTATAATTTTGGTTGAACAATCTTGAGTATGCCCAACAAATTATTCGAACAAAAAAATTATTTATGCCACCAATAATGAAAAGGAACATTTTCATGATTTAATATTATAATGAGGGATTTTTGAGTTAAAAATCTTATTCAAAATGAAACCTCATTCATTATAATAAAATCCTTATAATTCCTAGATACTTGCCTCAAAAATGTTTCTACCTTGGGTATGGCCAACAAGTCAATTATTTTTTGTTAAATCAAACCAATTATTCATAAATCAAATTTAGTGACACAAATTCTGATTTTGGTATAACAATCTTGAGTATGGCAAACAAATCATTCGAACAAAAAAATTATTTATGTCACCAATAATGGAAGACAACAATTTCATGATTTAATATTATAATGAGGGATTTTTGAGTTAAAAATCTTATTCGGAATGACACCTCATTAAATTGCGCTAATTGGATTGATTACTTTCAATCACATTAATCATGTTAAATGCATTATTGAAATTTAATCACATTAAATTGTTCTAATCAAATTGATTATTTTCAATCACATTCATCATATTAAATACATAACAAAAATTCAATCACATTAAATCATGCTAATAATATTGATTAACATACAATCATATTAATAATATTAAATACATGACCAAAATTTAATTGCATTGAATCACGCTAATCGAATTGATTACTTTCAATCAAAATAATCATATTAAACTAATTAATAAAATTAAAACACATTAAATTGCACTACTCACATTGATTACTTTCAATTACATTAATCATATTAACTAAATAACCAAAATTTAATCATATTAAATCACGCTAATCAGATTGATTATATTTTTATCACATTAATTATATTAAATATATAACCTAAATTTAATCACATTAAATCATGGTAGTCCAATTGGATAAAAATTAATGAAATTAATCATATTAATTGAATCATATTTGTAAGGGTGACAACTGGTATTATTTTTAAATCAATATTAAAAATGGAATTAATCACATTCAATTAAATTATTTTTATTAAATCACATTTAACATATTAATATTATGAATTACATTTAATCACATTATATTGTATTAAAACTCAATTAATCACATTAATTGACTTAGCATTACTGAATAAATCACTTTGAACAAAATTTATTCATAGTATTCAATATTAATCACGTTAATCATATTAATTACATATAATCGCATTAAATTGTATTAAAAATTAATTAATCTATTTAATTAACGCAATATTGCAAGTGTATTACAATAAATAAATTTGAACAAAATTTATTTACATTAACCATATTAATTATTTTAATCACATTAATTATATTAATTATATTTAATCAAATTAAATTGTATTATGACTCAATTAATTTCATTATTCATAATAGTATGATTATTTTATTTGAATAAATAAATAAAAATTATCATCCATTTTCTATTTCAAATCTCATATAATAATCTTATTATAGTATTCCAAATCACAATTGAAGAAAATTTAAACTCTTTAAATTATTTCAATCAATTCAAACAATTAAATTCTTTCACTAAATAATGTCCAAGTGTGGTGAGATTGATAAAATACACCAGTTTTCTTATCTGATACTTTCTTCCCCATCATAACACTTCTGACCATTCTTGAAGATTCCAAATATTTGGAATTAATGATAACTCTCCAAAAAAAAGAGTTTATATTCATGATCAAATAGCACTTATCTTCGTAATCGTTATACTCTACCAACCAAATTGGGATTCAAAATAATTAGTTTATATTCTAAAATATATTTAAAAATTGACTTCTTTAAATTTTCACTAATCATTGTGAAGATTATAATTTAAATTTCATCTCATGAAAATTATAATTCAATCAATTAAAAAATTGATTTTATAAACGTAGTCGCTCAAATGTAAAGTTATAATCAGCATAAATCATATAAACGCATGTATATCATATAGGCTCTGATATCACTGTGAGTATTCATCTAATACTACAAAAGCCAGAATCATATGATATATACATATAATGCATAATTGAAATTACCATATTATTGTCAATGTGATACTTTGTTTGGTGATGTCGATCTTAGTCACACAATGAGTCCGACCTCTGAATGCATCGACATGAATTTGACCATTGGACAGTCAGTTAACGTACTAGCTCTATTCACCTAAAACACTCAGAGAACTATTTCTAGAGTATTCATTGTATATGTGAACCTGACTGCATGCCTATTTATAGAAGCAATAGAAGGAGAATTTAATATCATTTTCATATCAATATATGTAACGGTTTTTGGTATTAACACTTCATCCATATCAATCGTATTAATCATGTATTAATGTTAATTGATGGAATATTAAGTCAGCATTAATCGTCCAAATCAATACTGATTGTGAGGAATGGTAACTCTTACCATTTACAATACCCCGTCATTATTTATCTTGATTATTAAATAATCCATAAAAAATATTTGCCAATTAGTGCTTGTGGATTACAAATATCATTAATCCATAACAAATTCTATTGTGTGACCTTTCACGTTCCTAAAAATTTAGCAATAATTATTTACTTAGAAATTATATTGATATTTGTCCAAAACCAAACAGTAAAGTGATATGAATCTCCTTACAAAGATCCTATTTGCAGAATGTTTAAAAGCACTCGTTAATGGGTGGATCGAAGCACCTTCTTTTTGTGAAAATGACACTGTTGCAATCTTATTGATGAACACAAGGCCAAACCACAGTTAAAGCACCATTTGCACATTTAACACAAAGAACTACTAGTTTTGAGCACTAAATCTAAGAATAAACCTAACGGTTTAAATTTTGAATAAGCAACAAGTTTAAAATCAAAATATGATATATTTTTTTTATCAAAAAGATGATTGAAAATGTGAAGACTATCCCCTATTTATAAGTATTGGTTCGGCCATATGAAGAAAGGATTTGGTAAATCCTGACATAAATAGGAATGACTTCTGGCAGGTTTAGAAAGGTAAAACCATATAAAACCAAACTACTTAATCTAACCTAAACCATGGAAAAATTCATTATCTACATCATAGGTGAATTCTGGCTTATTCCATCTTACCAAATCTTATCTAATCTTATCAAATCCAATAAATATAATCTCACTAAATCTAATCAGATTTTAATTGATCTTCTAAGACCTAAATGCGACAAAAAATTATATCAAATTAGGAAAACATGCCCGAGATATTCATGGGCCAAATTTTATAAAACCTAAACTAAAAATGTTGTAAAGTGTTGTGAACCAGCCCACTAAATGAGAGTCCAACATGTTCTTTTAAGAAGTTTCATTTTTCTTCCTCTTCTTGAATTTAATCATAATAAATAAGAGTGACATCCATCCAACATATCCCCCTTGTGATCTTCGAACCTTCATCGTGAATCTTCTTTATAAATGCATTCAAGACTATATCTCCAAGTTTCTTCTTTGACCTAGTCATAGACTTGCCAAATCACTTAGAGAGGATCTCTAACATGATCCTTGAATGTTTGATCAAGCCCGGGAATATCTTCATCCATGGAGTTAGTTGTGACATTAGTATCATTACCACCAAGGTTGAATGATTTCGTTCTTAAAACTTAATCATCCTTAAAAAGTCTATAGATAAATCAGCAACATTAAACATAAAACTAACACCATAGTCGCCAAGCAAATAAATCGTGTAGGCATTGTCATTCCCACGTTCAAGGATTTGAAAAAGACCATCATCACGAGGACTCAACTTTGATTTTTGAGCATCAAGAAACCTTTCTTTGAGAAGATGTAATCAAACCCTGTCACCTGGTTTGAAATTCATCACTTTTCGACCATGGGTTGGCCTCTTTGGATTATGAGCATTTGTCATTTCTATCCTTTGCCTAACCATTTCATGTAGGTGCTTTAAGAAATCAACCTTCTTGTCTCCATCAAGGTTCCTAACATGTTTGAAATTCAAAGGAATAAGAGCAAGTGTAGTAATAGGTATGAACCTATAAACAACTTCAAACGAGGAAAAGGAAGTAGAAGAATGAATAGATCAATTATAAACAAACTCTGCTATCAGAATTCAAGCTTCCCAATTCTTCAAGTTCTTTTGAACTAAGGCACAAAGAAGAGTGCCCAGTGTACGATTGGTAATCTCAGTTTGCTCATCAGTTTGTGGATGCCTTGCAGTTGGAAACAACAACTACGTACACAACTTCCTCCACAGTGTATTCCAAGAGTAACATAAGAACTTAACATCGCGATCAATCACTGTTCTTGAAGGTATCCCATGTAAAATAACAACCTCCTTAGGGAACAAGTCAGCCACATGTTTTGCATTATCTATTTTCTAATAAGGAATAAAGTATGCCATGTTCAAAAAATGATCAACCACTACAAAGATAGAATTGTTACCTTGGGATCATGGCAAACCAAGGACAAAGTCCATAGAGATATCAGCCCACGGATTTTTAGGAGCTGGAAAGGGCATAGAAAACCCATAAGGCTTAGTATTGGACTCAGCCTTCAAACATTCAATACAAGTCCCACAAATTCGATCAACCAAAAGTGTCATCTTGGACTAAAGGAAGTGTTCATACAACAAATTAAACATGTTAAGTGCACCAAAACAACCCATAAGTCCCCCGGAATGAGCTTCACTAACAAGTAATTCTCACATAGAACATTAAGGAACACATAGTTTATTATCATGAAACAAGAATCCATCGTGCCTATAGAACTTATTAAAAGCACTAGTTTTGCATGCAATATTAGCAGATAAAAAGTCAAGATTAGATGCATATAAAAATCTATCATGATAGCGAAGCCAAGAATAGTAAAATCAAGATATATAATCAAAGCATGCATTCAATTAAAAGCATCAGCCACCACATTATCTTTAACTTTCTTATAATTAAGAGTATATTGAAAATTTTCAATAAAATTAACCCACTTAGCATGACACTTATTTAACTTCAAATGCTTTAATGCCTCACCATTAGTGTCAATAATAAACTCAATGGAAGCAAGAATTGTTTCTAAGTTTCTAAAGCCCTCAAACCATCATATATAATTCATTGTCGTAGACGGGGTAGTTAAGAGCACGCCCATTAATATTTTGATTAAAGTAAGCTACGAGATGATTCTCTTGGATGAGATCAACACCAATGCATATGCCCGATGCATCACAATGAATCTCAACATTTTGGTCAAAATAGATAAAGCATGAACAGGAGCATTACATAACCACAACTTTAATTCATTAAAAGTATTCTTAACTCACCCCATTCTTTATATCCTTTCATTTAAATATGCACCAGTACATGAGAGAAGTCACGCACAAACCTTTAATAAAAAACTAGCTAAATCGTGGAAAGAACACACCTGATTGGCATTGATAGGGGTCAGCTAAGTCTTGATGGCTTTGATCATGGATTCATCAACTTTAATTCAATCTTTAGACACAACAATCCAAGAAAAACAATTTTCCTTGCACAGAAATTATACTTCTTGATGTTTGCATATAATTTAGCATCACAAGGTGCAAGTAGGATACATTTAAAATTCTTAATGTGTTCATTAATCGATTTAGAATAGATCAATATATCATCAAAATGAACCACGACAAATTGATCAATAAAATTTCTTAAGACACGATTCATCAACCACATAAAAGTACTAGGAGCATTAGTTAGACCAAAAGGCATAACGATCCATTAGTACAACGCAAACTTAGTCTTTAATACAGTTTTTCATTTATTACTCTTTTCATACGAATACGATGATAACATTTAATAAGATCAATCTTAGTATAAATCATGAAACCATGTATATCCTTAAGCATATCATCTAACCTAGGTATCAGATGTCACTACTTAATGGTATGTAATCTTGTTAGTTGCACGACAGTCAATACACATTCGCCATGTTTTGTCTCTCTTAGGTGTTCAAATGCATGTACCCGTAGGTGCGGGTAGTTGAAAATACAGCATGTGGCCCGACCTAGAACAAATAGCGTACCCGCAACGCTGGTACCCGAATTGATCAAGCCGGGCAGTAGAGTACCCGTTGACCCAATTAAAATATAATATTTTGAGATAAATTATTATTTTATCATATTACATAAATTTTTATCAGTACAAGAAAAATACACTGCTGGAAAATACTCCCACAGGTACCGGTAATTCACAACAAATGCACCAGTATTTCTCTCCCCAGAGATACCGTTGCCTAAATGACTCGGTGCAAATTTTCATAGTTTAGAGCACTGGTATGGCATACCGGTGCTATAAATTTGAGCACTGGCATCGAAATATTCCGGTGCTAGATTAATTCTATACTGGTGTTCAAGAAGCCAAGGCATGTTAAAGATTTTAGGCATTGGTATGTTGAAAATCATATTGGTGCTCATGTTTTTCAGCACCTATTGTTAATTTAGTACATGTGGCTATTGTATTTTAGAATTATCTTGTATATGTAACTAGCATAACATTTCTTAGCACCAGTATGTTGAACAACTTACCGGTGCCAAGGTTTTTCAGCACCGAGTGTTAATTTGGTACTAGTGCCTATTATATTTTAGAATAACCTTGTATTATAGAACCGTCATAGCGTTTCTTTGCACTAGAATGAAAATGTTTTGTCATTTTTATTAGGATCGGTATCAATTCATAGCACCAGTATCAATTCAAAGTAACGGTTCATCAATTTCCCAAATATGAACGAGTTGTAGCGCCGGTGTGCTATTATTTTTATTACCCGGTGCTAGTATCATTAAAAATTAAAATGGATCACTTTTTATTTTCTGCCCCATCCTGGATGAAATACGGAGAAAAAGATTCAATAAATCAAACTTAACTTATTAAAAAGAGTAACTTTGCTGTAGAAAAAAATATGAATCCACAATTGAAAATAAAGAAAGCGTAAAAAATCATTGCTACTAGACTACTCCCATCACTCACCCACGCCTATCAATCAAATAAAGTCATCGATATTTGTCTTAGCCTCTTTGCATAAACATTAACCCATTCATCGCACTATTTGTCTTCCACCTTTTGAAGAACATATGCGTTGTATGACCCTTTGTTCTCTGGAATAACCTGCGATTTGATTGAATGTTAGGCAGTAGGACTTGGTACTGAAAATGAAGGCAGGACTATTGTTTTTTGTTTAGTAGTTGTGATACTTACATTAATTAGATTCTTTCAAATTGTCTTTAGAACCATCTTTTTCAGAAATAGCATGACATATTAGCCGCATTCCCAGCAACTCCCTTGTTTTCGTTACTAAGATAGAAAACATCAATTCCCAATGTTTAATCAATGTAAGGAGACCAATTTTTTTTATAAAGTATGTGTAATTGTTTTTAAGGATACGAATACTTACGCTGGTGTTTGTTATGTTCCAAGAGATATCTGCAGAGGGTTCATTCTTCCTCTTCTCCATCTCATATTTATATGCAAGCCTGTAGATATATTATTTTCAAATATTAATAAAAAAAATTTAAAGGGAAAAATGAAGTATAATTGAATGGATAGAAATACCTGGAAATCACTTGACTTCCGATGTAATCGAGGATTTTATATCACCGGTCAACGTGTCCAAGGTGCAAACATCTTTCATACCGGGACAAATAATGATGAGTAACCATTGTTGTCTGCATTAGTACTTAACAAATTAATATGTTGGGAATATATTTATTAAACGGATAGTAATGGTACAAGATTAAGAAAATGTCTCTAATCTCCTGGGGTAGGGTACCAAATACATGTCAGCTTCAGATGCAGCCATTGTTTTCCAGATGAGAGGCAACCCGGTTTGTGATATCACTATCTTCATGATTGGTGTCTTGCTTTCCTATGTTATGCCCATGTTGTTGTCCTTCACTTTACTCCATAGGTCCCTGTCAAAGTACAAGGAAATTTTTGTCTTAGATTCTAAGTGAAATTTGTATTGGAAAATTTTAAATTTGAAACTTACCCTATTGACAAATCCATCTGAGCGTTCGAGATCAATGTCATAGCATGAAAATTCCCAATCTTGCCTATGAACTCTAACATTTTCTTAATATCTAGGCAATATTGACAAATGTGGATTGTAGAAACATGATGTAATACACAACCTTCCCCTGAGCATTCATTTTTCGCCATCTCATTGCAATGTTTGCAAGCTGCAGGTGCAAATTTTAAATAGAAGGCATTAAGTATATGAAATGTGTTGAAATAAGATAGTTATGTGGTATATATGTAGTACGAGTTCAGAGGCTTGAATTATTTTTTCCAATAATTGGTTCCCTGACCTGTAACTGGTCGTATAATTGGATGGCTACGTCGGTGATGTATTGGTAGGCTGTTACATGTGACAGAAAACCACGTTGATCATCAACATGCTTTAGGCATTCAATTTCCTCTGGGTTTGGTCCCCTGAGGTATTCTTGATGATACACATGAATAATGGCCTCCAAAAAATGGCAAAGAATGTTTTTAGCAATTGTTTCTCCGATGGCCAAGTATTCATCAACCTGATATAGGATACACCATATGTCAAGATACGCATTACAGTCATGCATTTTGTAATCGAAGTAAACCTGAGAAGTCTGCAAGTATCTGGTTACTGTGTAAAATAGCTATCATGTAACGTAACGTCCCCAACTATGCTAAGAAATAATTCTCTTCACACACGAAATCTACGGTAAAACGTGACATCGTTGTGGATGTTGTCATTTGGTTCAACAAAGTACCATTGCAATAATATTTTCAAACTTCCTTCACGATCTCTATTGATGGCCTTTCTTTTACCACTCCTTCTGGTATTTGCCTCTGGGCTATAGTTGTGTTGTAATACTTGATATAATCGCCAATAATTTTACGCATTCCTCTTCATCTCTCCATGACTTGATCGGTTTGGGGGTTATTTTGTTTCATGATCGACACCATTGGTTGAGAAACCAGAGATAAAAGATGGAGATAGTGGTTGGTTTGAGGAGGAATACATTGGATTGTTGTGATAAGAAAGTGTGAGGAAAGAAATTTAATTTCTGAATTAGAAGTCAATGCATCTATTTCCTTTATAGACTACGAAAAGATGAGGAAGTGTTATGTTTGGTGTTACATGGCCCACCCACGTGAAGTGACGGGACTTGGCACTAACTCTTATCGAATAAACAATTTGAAAGTCGATGGGTCATCCACGTGAAGCGACGAGACTTAGCACTAACTCTTGTTGGCTGAATAATTTGAAAGTCGAGGGCACAAGAACGTGAAGCGATGAGACTTGACACTAACTCTTGTCGGTTGAATAATTTGAAAGTCGAGGGCCCACCCACGTGAAGCGAGGAGACTTGACACTAACTCTTGTCGGTTGAATAATTTGAACTTTGAGGGCTCACCCATGTGAAACGATGGGACTGGGAACTAACTCTTGTCGGTTGAATATTTTGAACTTCGAAGGCTCACCCACGTGAAGCGACGGGACTTGGTACTAACTCTTGTTGGCTAAATAATTTGAATGTTGAGGGCCCACCCGCTTGAAGTGATGGGACTTGACACTAACTCTTGTCGACTGAATAATTTGAAAGTCAAGGGTCTACCCACGTAAAGCGAAGGGACTTGACAGTAACTCTTGTCGGCTGAATAATTTGAACGTCAAGGGCCCAACCACGTGAAGTGACTAGACTTGGCATTAAGTCTTGTTGGCTGAATAATTTGAAAGTCGAGGGCTCACCCACGTGAAGCGACGGGACTTAACTATGGTTAAAACACTCATTCATGTCGGATGAATATACTAGAGCTACTACGTTGAACATGAAGGAAAACTCAATATAAGAAACTATAGCTTTCATTCATAACAAGAGGAACACAATAATATTATATACTACATCAAAATAAAAACAAACAACTTAGTTCAAAATTAATCAGGAAGACACAAACATTACTGAATGTAGAACTTAAATGAGAATGAGAAGTGAAAAAGACAGATTGATGCTAAAAGTTAGTTTCCGTATAATTCAACCATTAATTTATCTCGAATGATTACTTGCTAAGAATCGGCATTCAGACCAAACATTAAAAAAGTCTTTAGAATCATTGTCTTTCTCTGACGTTCCTTTTCCTCTACCTGAATACGCTCGAGTTGAAGCTCGTGTTCCCTCTTCTCCGCAAGCTGAAGGTGCTTATGTTCATTTCATTCACATTCAACTACATTATACTCATCAAGTGAGTGTGACACATCATTGTTTACCTTCCCCCTTATTTTTTGGCAGCTTTGACGCCCATAGGACGCGACATAGGTGTGGGGGTCTTCACTACCATGTGCACTTTTGTTACTTAATATAGAATACGCGCCTCTCTCATTCAACCTCGACCTCTTGCCACTTCCCTCACTACTTTGGTCATTCGGATGATTTCGATAAGCTGTCCACGCATATGATTCTTTCGGGACATGCTAAGATCTAAACTATTAAACCTCACCAAATTTTTGGTATACATGTTTCCATGCTAAACTGGCGGTTTCGATCTTTTTTTAAAATTGTCATGGTTTCCTTTTAGATATCTCCATTCCCCTTCCCGCTGACGCATCTTCTTGTGGCAATGCTCATTGCTGCAATATAATGACCAATTTATCTAGAAATTCTTTTACCAATGAGTGCACTGTTCTATCTTTTCATGTATGTTCATGAATTGAATGTTTAATTTTACCCCAAAATATCCAATGGTTTGATTAGTACCTGTCTTCGGATCCATGGAATGTTCAATCCATGCTTTCACTAGGACTTGATCATCTTCTTCAGACCACGATTATGGAATTTTCTTTATTCTTTTAGAGCCACTGGCTACACCATCACCGTCCTTAACTTCATCCTCTTCGTTTGTTACCTCAACCATGTTTGAACATGAATTGTGTCCACCGCCTTCTCCACCATATTGGCCACCGCCTCGTCCACCATATTGACCACTACCTTGCCAATTAAATTGACCGTCACCGTGAGCATGATTGGAATACTGGCCAAAATATGAGGTTGGTTCGATATTTCCTAACCCTTGGGTAGAAAATTGTGACGAAAACCAATTTTTGTTGTGTTGTGTGAGATCCGGGAGGAGGTTGAGAATAGTAGTTGGGAAATGACTTTTAAAAGGATATGGATTTGGAAGGGATGGAAATACGGAGGTGCAACATTAAAATTTTGATTTGATTATTGAGAAGGATGTCTTAAATTCGATAAATTTGAGTTTGTCGATTGATTATTGAAATTTGAATTAGGTGAATCCATTTTTGACAATTCGAATCAAACCAACGAACTACAAAAAAAATCGGCGGATTGAAGAAGAGGAAAATAGAACCTGGAAGAGAGGTGAGAAATGTATTATATGTATTAATGTTGGTTTCTATTTATAGAGAAATTTTTTTAAAGAATTTTGGTGTCATTTTTAAATTTTAGTTTTTTGAAGATAATTGTTACTTATCCATTTAAATCCATTGGAACAAAAATACAAATTAAGAAGATAAATGACACAATACCATTGAATCAAAATGTACAATTTATCTCATTAAAATCTCACTCACCAAATATTACCCACCTTATGTGATAAAGTGAGTGAGTTTTGAAAAGTTCAAATTCAAACTCCCTCCCCTCGAGTTTTAGCTATTTCTCTCATCCCACTCACCTAACCTGTCCGAATTTCCGAATGGTCTCATGGCATGATTGTCAATGAACCTCAAATATTTCCAGTTTGGATTCAACTTAATGACTTACCTTTAATGTATTGAAAGGAAAAAAAATTTAAAAACTGAACCAAAAATTGAATTATCCAAATTCGAATAACCCGAACCAAATATGATATACGGTTTTTGGATATCCGAATTGAATAAACCAAATTCTGAATACGCTTTTTGGATCGGTTTTGGATATTAAAACTCAAACCGAAACCCGAACTGAATACCGATTTGTAATTAATTAAACAAATAATTATATATAATAATTATATTTTAAAACAAAAAATAAATTTAAGTTGGAGGACCAACGTTTATATTTAAAAATATATCCCAAAATCTAAAGCCTATGTAAGTTTGGATAATAAGTAAATAATACAAGTTACCCTAAGTAAATTTGTGGAGTGTTTAAAACCTTGAAATTTGTGAAGGGTTTGAAGATGAATATTAAAACGAACTATATATTTTTCTTTAATTTTAAATGAAATGATAAAATGATAATGGTTGAATTTGCATTGTACTTGTTGGATTTTATTGTGAAAACTTGATTTTTGATGATGTAAAAATTAGATTACATATTTTTATTTAATTTTAAATTAAATTATTCAATTTTAGTAATTATTTTAAAAAATTACAGTCAATTAGGGTTGAATTCGGTTTCAAACCGAAACCAAATTCCGAATTCAGTTCGGATAATTTGGGTTATACGGGTCGGATTCGGTTTTCAGTTTTTTAGGGGTAAAATCGAATAACCCGAACCGAATAAACCGAAAATCGATTAAATCGAACCGATGCCCACCCCTAAGCATGATCATAAAGGACACTCTAAAAATCCCTTAAACTAGGCACTCCATTTGGAAAAACTTTTAGTGAGCAGCTGATTGTTTTTCCCAAGACTTTGCTTGGAAAGATTATGAGTTAATTGATGATATTTATAGAAATTAGGGGAATATTCTGAATTAGAATTTGATTAAAATTACATTTACGATAATATAGTAAATTAATCATGAAAATTACTTGCACTTAAGATTTTTGTATATATACTTACATTTTGTGATAAACAAAAGCTGACTTATTTTAAAAGTTGAGCAAGACCAACTTTTGATTTTACTCCAAATATAACTTTGGGATCTATACAAATATAACCATATATATTTGAGTAAGTGCAAATATAACCCTTAGATAATTTAAACTACAAATATAGCCCTAACTAACGGATGAAAGTGCAAATATAATCCTAAAATACTATTTTCGATGTTGAACGGCGTTGACCGCATTTAAAATGACCAAAATACCCTCTGAACTAAAACTTAAAAGTGTTAGGACAATTTTACCCCCACTACCACCACACCTATTCCCGTCCACCACCACCACAACATTATTCCCGGACGCCACCACAC
>JAULKK010275999.1:0-14943 GCA_032355705.1 Rubia peregrina
TTATGACCCGATTAATACAACCCGAAAATTTTATTTTGATTTCTTCAAATTTACAGTTTAAACCTTGGTCTTTCCATGACTTATGGAAAGACCGTCTTTCAAGAGACGGATTCAACTTCTAAAAAGCAGATTATATTAGATTCAAAAAATTATTTTTAAGGAAAAAAAGAATATGATCTCTCCGTACTATAAAAATAAGTCAGATTTATTTATAAGTATAACTCCACCAAACACACCTTCAAAATGCCATTTTTCTTAAAACTCTAGTGAGACCGACAAATTTTGAAGAAAAATACAAATTTGGAATTCCAATGGTTTTATCATAGTATTAAAGAACTAAAACAAAATAAAATTCTAATTTAAAATTTTAAAAATGTTATGCAACCAAACAGTAGAACTGGAACTGAATGGTCCAATTTCAAATATATGCTTCAATTCTATGAGTGCCAAAAACATCCTTAATGTAATCATTTTTGTTTTTCTTCCCAAGAACTTTATACATGATCATTTATTTTAATTTAAATCTTGATAATGTTGATTTTTTAAATCCAGCTATTGAAATAAGGAAAATTGACATCTAATTTAATCGTTTACAATAATTTAATTAAATAAAATGTCAATCAGATTAATATTATAATTACAAGGGGAAAATTAAATTTAAATCTGTAATACGGTTCAAGGAATATTACCTAATAGTGAAAGCCACATACGGATAGTTAAATTGCACACTTTATTATTGACATTATTCTTTATCAAATTTTGACTGCTTATTTAAATAGATACAAAATCAATAATATTATCGTATGTGATATTGTTGGATTCATAGTAATAAGTAGTTTTTAAGTATCAACTTTTTATTTGTCGTTATTATGTGCAGTTATACATATTAATGGTCAAATGTATTTCTTGAATACCGTAAAAAATATTCTATGTCATTTAAATTGGGACGGAGGGAGTAAGATGTTTAATTAGTGAAACACGTCTCAAACAATAATTAATCATAGAGAAAATCTTCTATTAGACCAATCATGAAAAAAAATCATTTCAATATTTTGATTGTCAAATTATAATTGGTTATATGTATATATTACGATACGTTTTAAAAGTTTTTGAAAGTTATTAAGAATTCCGTTGTAATAAATAAAAATAAACACTAAATCATCTAATTAGTTACATCAATTATAAAATAATTCCAACTAAAAGTTAGTCCATTCAACAAGATTTTGTGTTAATCATATCAATAAGATACTGCAACACTTTCAATAGTAGCACAAAGTAATGAACCATCAATCAAATCCAAGCTGCATGTTTCATATGTATCAAAAATAGACCACCACGTCTAAAATAGAACTAAGAGCATGTGCAGTGGAGGTTTGAGAGTGAGTTAAATTAAAAATTGGGATCAAATAGAGACAATTATCCCCCACAATAGGGGGCTGAAAGTCGTCCAGGTTCTCTAAAGAAAACCGTCCCTTTTCGGCAAAAAATGCAGAATCACATGCCCTGGCCAGCGCTGACGCATGGGCCTTTTATTTTGGCTGCATGTGCCACGTGGCACCTTCTGGTTGGGCCACTTGGTCACATGCAGCCCACATTTTTTAATAAAATTTCTGCATGAATACGTGGCGCACTCTCGTGCGGCCATGTATCCCAACCGAATAATTTATTTTAAAAAATCTGGAAAGTTGAAAAAATTCTGGAATTTTTCTGATTTTTGTTTAAAAAATTGAAATTAAATTTTGGATCTTTTTAAAAATTAAAATTACATTCTTTAAAAAAATATGTGTGTTTCTTTTGTTTAATTATGGTTCATAAAATAAATTTCAAAAATGAGATTTCAAAAAACAAAATTCAATTCAATAATTATAGGTGTATTATTAAATTTTACATTTAAATTTATTTTATTAGGTAAATTTATTTGAATTAATTATTAAAGGTATAATTAATGAGTATGATGGAGAGAATCAAGTGGGGTCCATGAAGTGGTTTGAGAGTAGTTTCCACCATTGTAGAGAAAAATGGAGTGTTTTAGTTGTGGTTTGAATTGCTGAGGTGGAAGAAAGAGATTGATTACTTAATTAACTGAAACCACAAAGTGATTTGGGAGTGATTTTACCACTGCACATAGTCTTAGTAGAGGTTGTAATGAAGGAAGTGGAACCCATCTATGACTTTATTTACCCTCTCCATTTTATGGGATGTGATTGTACTTTCATTTTTTGATTGTTTTTCTGAATTTGACACACTTTCTTTTTGTGGTACAATTCCTTCAATTTTATTCATTCATTTTACGTTTTCCTTTCTAAATTTAATTTTATCCACTCATTTCATTCACCTAATCCAATCACATATAGCACATCCAACTAAACGAATGTAGTATTCATTATTTTTGCCTTTCTTCTTAAAATCATTTTATTGTTAAAATTCATTTCATTTTAATTCTCTATAAATTTATCAACTAAGGTTGGATTTAACTATTATGCAAAGCCTTTCAAAGTATCTAACCATTTAATATAATTATTTTAAAATTAATGCCTATGTTCCAGCAAAGTAAAACATTTTGACTTTTGAAAGTCAACTGAATCAATTTTTAATTGATAATATCTTTATTTATGTGGGTAAAAATAATTTTAAAAAATAATAATTTAAAAATATACGTTACGATGAATCCAAAAATATATAATATAATATTAATCGCCATGCATATGTAGTAATTGAATTTAATGGTTGAAATTGGCTAAGTTTGACATTCAAAAGTCAAAATGTGTCATTTTTGATGGGACGGAGGTAGTATAATTAATAGGATAATTTAATATTTGTTTTCATCTATTGTAATGAGATTCTCATAATTCCATGAATCTTTTAAAATATAAATACTTATAATATGAATGAATTTCATATTTTAATGAGATTCTCATAATATGACTGAATTTTGCAAAAAATCAGTAAATAAAAATTAATTACAATTTATTTTAATTTAACTGAATTCGGTTCATTATAATATAGTTCATTTCAATTCAATTCAATTAAAATTAAAGGGAAAAATATATCTCAGTTAGTAACCATACATGGGATTTGTACTCAATGGCACCCTTATTGGTAATTAATTGGCAAAGTATTATATAAGACCATCGAGACTGAAATTTATAGTGCATTTTATAGAAGTTTTTGTTGGATATGGGGTCAAAATAGAATAACTTTTATTTTGGGGTCATATTTAAAAGTTTTATGAAAGTTTAGGGGTTGAACTGCGATAAGATACAAGGTTTGTCATCTCTTACGATTTCAGCGATTGGACTGAAACACCGATCATCATTTCCGGCGTTCCTCCGATTTTGCACCCTCAATCTTTGTCGTGCGCCGCTTCCTTTATTCACCACCGATATTCATCTCCTTATGTTGTCAGCTTCATCATTATGAATTGAAGAGTTTTGTCGTAGCTAGGCATCGGAACTTGGATTTATGTCATCTAAAATCGCAGGTTTTGAGAGGATTGAAGTCGAGTTTCCACAATTCGGCAAACTGGATGGGATTCTGACAATAGTCCGGCAGCGACGTCTATGTCAAGGTGACACTCACGACAAAAGTAATATTTAAGATGAACTTACGATAGTCGTCGATATTATGATATTTGAGCAAAATTTTAGTAGTCATCGACACTCGATTCCGGCGGCGGTGGATTTCAAGTAGGGTTTAAGTAATCCAGGTAGCATTTGGGTGACTCGGGTTGGGTTTAGTTGGTTTTTAGGCCTGAATTTTATTTTGGGTGTATTTTTTACTTTGGTGGGTTTGATTTTTTTTAGTCCACAATTTTAGTCATGTTACTTTTTATTTATCTTTCAATAAATTTGTTTTATGTTTTATATTTCCACATGATTTCCACATATAGTTTTTACACTTGTGATTATTTATAGAAAAATATGATGATTTTTAAATTTAAAATATGATGTTCGTTTTATTGTATATTTTATAATTTTATAATAATTTATATTGAACTTGTGATGGTTTATAATTATATTATGTTTCATTTTTATTTTTTTGACGTTTTAGAATGTTAATTTGGTTTGATATTTTTCAACTTTATAATTTTGTAGTTTGTGATATTTTAGAGAATAATGATGATGTTTTTGCTATTATATGTTGATGTTTTAGTATTTTACATTTTGTTATAAAAGTAAATTTCGTATTTTATTAAATTTATTTATTGTTAATTTTTTAATTTGTATTTTATTTCAATACTTTTATTTGATGTATAAATCTTTTCAATGTTGATGTATTTTAGTGTATTAATTTGATGTGTTCTTTTAGTATTTTTGTTTGATATGTAACTATTCTAATTTCCTGTGTACTTTAGTGTTTTTTTATGTTTCACTGATTTAATTTGACATATTTTTTGTGTATTTCATTATGATGTTTAACTATTCTAATTTGACGTGTACTTTTACTGCTTTTACTTGGTATTTAATTAGTTTATTTGATGTTTAATTCAGTATAATTTGATGTATCTTTTAAGTATTCTTATTCGATGTTTAACTATTTTAATTTGATGTTCAATTATTATATTCAATGTGAACCTTTAGTGTGTTTTTGTGTTTAATTATTTGAATTAGATTTTTACTAATTTGTTTTTTGATGCGTTGTTTGAGTAATTTTTATACGATGTTTAACGATTTTAATTTCATGTTAAACTTTTCTTTTTTTCATGTTTCGCTATACTAATTCAATGTGTACTTTTAGTGTTTTTAATTTGATGTTTCGTTATTTAATTGTATTTTTCTTATTTTATTGGATGCTTAACTATTTCAAATTTATTCTTTTAATATTTTTATTTTATTTTTAAAATATTTCTATTGAAGTGTTTTTAGTTGAATGGTTTTTGAAGTTAAAATCAGACCAATCTTTACTTGTTCATCCGGCTCAGAAACTCGACTCAATATTCACCTTCTCACCCGGTCAACTGCAGTGTGAAACTTCTTTCTCTAGAAACTAGCATCGTTGAGGTCACGGAAACCGACATCGTCGACGCCATTACCACTTCCGTTCCATCTTGTTCTCTATCGTCCACTATTACAAATTAGATCTATCGTAACATTTTTTTTTGCAACACTTATTAAAATATTACAATAACTTATAAAGTGTTACTTAAACCTTTGAAAAGTGTTGTGTTGGATTTAATGCAACGTCACGAAGTTAATACTCATAAAAGTGTTGAAATAAATTCAACTTAGTATTATTAATAGCAACTTTAGCAATGTTTCAAAGTGTTACATTAGTATTAGTTTGTAGTAGTGACCCTTGTTGTCATTTTTCGTCCATCTCGTCGCCTCGCCCAGAAAATCTGACGGCATCTATATTATATCACGAAACTCTGACGAATTCGACGACATTGTCTTTCATCACAAATATGAGAATGAAATTTGGTTTTACCTAATTAGCTTAATTATTAACGACGTGTCCCAACATAACCTATCTAACCAAGCATGTAATAAATTAAGGCAAAACGTACAAGACTTGGCTACACAGTTCGTTGAAAACCACCTACATTTGCGGGGTCTGGCCCAATTCAGAATGAATCCACTAGTCAGAAAGAAGCAGTACCAAGTACATCATACAATTTACTTATCTTCTAATTATTGATGTGTGAATTCTGCAAGTTCCCCTTGCTACCGATCCGCCTTGATCAGACTCCCTCTGATCTCCAAACTCGTCGACGCTGGATCTCCTCCTCCCGAGGAGTTAAGGTACACGATTCTGAACTTGATCAACAGGTTACAATATGTTGGAACATATGTATACTTGCTCTCGCAATACTCTCGGAAATATATGTAAAATATGTGTGCAGATTTTTGTAATTAAATTCGTAAGGATTACAACTGTGATGTCCTCTATATATAGTCCATTGAGTAGATCGGAAATCTTCATGATCACCTCCACAATATTCCTATTCATTAACTACTTCTGAAGCATATCCAAATCCCTTAAATAAAAAGATTTTCCTTATCTCATAATATTCCATAAATCCAATTCCATAATTATAGGAATTTTCCATAAACCTTGTATGATTTTTAATACATGCCTAAAACAATATTGCATAAACTCCAAACTTACATAAATCAATATCACGCAATATTCTGTCATCCACTAAATCCTTTTTAGGCTTCAGCTTTTCATATGTTCCAACATGGAATGTTTTTCTTTTTCAAAAGTAGTTCACAAATGGAAAATTAACAATCAATGCAAATCACATGACTTTACAATCTCCCTCTTTGGCATTTTGTAGACCCATCCATTATGGAATTAAAACCACAAAGAAAAACTTCCAATCACACAACATAAGTCTTCCATAAACCCCTTATGGTGGAACATATAATAATCCACGAATCTTAATTAAATAAGAATACCAAAGAAAAACATGAACCAGAAATCCATAATTAATTCAGATTACAGACCAAAAATAATATATGAATCTCCAAAATATTCTCCCCCTGGGGTCATGAATATGCCAAAGTCATATATCAGCACAAATAACATAATAAAATATATGTAAGAGTGCTTCCCTGAGACTAAAATATGACTATGTTGAAACATAGTCCTTCAAAAACTTCAGTTCTGATCAGGAGCATCAACTTGTGCTTCTAGCTGAGTCTTCTCCCCTTCAATTTTAGCCTTCTCATCCACCGAATTTGCAATCTGAATGGTGATAGCTCACATCCTTACATTCATAGCCATCAACTTGGCATGTTTCTCATCACTAGCAGAAGTAGAGGCAGCAGCCTTAGGGTTCCAAGGTAAATCATTTACCTTTCTCATGCCAAAAGTCTTCTTGTTCAGCTTGAGAGACTTAGTCTCCACAATTTGGTCTTCTAGCTTGACCCTAACTCTCTCACTTCTTACCAAGGAAGAGATGATTCAGGGGTAAACCAGTGCATGTTTAGCCTTCAGAGAGATAGCTTGCTTCACAATACTCTGCTGAATGAGCAATCGTCCTAGATTGATAGGCTTCTGTGTTCCAACACAGTACAGTAACTTAGTCATTTCCCTGGTCAAAGATGTAGTATTGGTAGAAGGCATCCAACAGTTTACTGCCACCTGGTAAAGGCCAAACAATATGGAAGACAAACAAGAATCTTGAGAATACCCTGTAGTTGGCCACTAAGTCTTCACACCTCCAGAAATAACCTCAAGAATCTTATCATCTGTGATTTCCAATTCTTCAGAAAACACTCCTTCAAACTTTGGAGTTTTTAGCCCTAGTAACCTATTAATCCTTACAGCCAAAAAATAATTATCTCCCCCCTCACAGACACTCTATTACACCAGGGAGAATCCTCTTTTAAATTTCCATCCATCAAATTAGAATATACCTCATTGACTATTTGCTTAATATAGTCTCGATATAATGTAGTTGCAGTCTTCATCCCAATTAGTTCTAAAAAAAAAATCAGAAAACCCATATTCTAATTTGATTGGTCTATGGGCAACCAAGTCTAATGGCCTCTTAGGAATAATCTTTCTCTGGTGAATATTTTACCCACTTCCTCACAATCCTCAGAGCATCACTTACAGGAGGTGGAGGTGGAGGTGGAGGTGGAGCAGACTTCTTCTTGGGTTCATGAGCAACCATCTTGCTCTTCTTTGCTGGTTGTGATGAATCAGTTGTTGGTTTCTTCCTCTTGGCATTCCTCAATCTGGTCTGGATGAATTCATCCAAATCACTGGAATAGGTTAGATTTGGTTCCTGTGTTGGAACATGCTCAGACTCGGGTGGTGCTTCCTAACCCTGCTCAGTCTCTGCAGTTTCATGTGTTCCAACATACCCAGTTTCATCAGGTTCTTCAACCTCCAGTGTTGTCACATACTCTTCTCTCTGAGCAGTATCTAAGTGCTCTGCATCATCCTCACCAACATCAATTACGGGGGTCATCTCCCCCTCTCTTCTCAACCTTAAAAACTTCCACATCATCATATGCAGATCCTGCATACTCATAGTCCATCTAGTAGTCCTAGCCTCCCATATTATCACCAGTAAATTCAGGTTCAAGTTCATCAAACTCCATAGCATTCTCACACTCTGCTTCCTCATGGTATGTTGGAACATACCCAACTTCTTCTCCCTTTTCAATGTCGGATAGAAAAATTACCGTAGGCATTACAGCTCCGAGTTCTTCATCCATATGTGCAGTCTCAAAATCAAATGGAACAATCTTCATTTAACCTGATCACCTCCAAACCATCAACTTCAATCTCCTCTATCTCCTCAATATGTACATAACTAGGACCAGGGGCATAAGAAAATACATGGAACTTTCCTCTATGCATGCGGTATGCACCTCTCAGAAATCTAGGGTTATAATTTTCAACATCTTCCGACTCTCCTATGTCACCGATCAATAACTCCTCAATTTTAACCTCTAGAACCTTTCCTTTCAACTTTTAAATTTTGTCAAATCCATGGAGACTTTATTAGCTTGCACCCATTAAAATAGTTCATTCATAGACTCAAACTCTATACCTTCTCAAACTAAATGAGGAGTATCAAGATCAGTTACCATTTGATAAGGAGAATTGCCCTTGCTTGGAGCACCATTCTTTTTTTTGTGCCTCCGGGGGTGAGCTGTGGGAGATGAGTTTTCCCTTGGTCCCTTTCTTCGGCCATTGTAGAAAGTTTGAGCTTTGGTAGAATTTTTTCGGCTAGAAGAAATTGTGTTTTTGCAAGGCTAATCTTGAAAAAAATCACAACTATATCGACAGTATATCCTCCAAGATAGCATCCTAATTTTGAAAATTTTGAAGAGAGGAATGAGTATGTAGCCGAAAAATAGGGAATGTGGAGAGATGGAAGGAATTTGAACCAAAATTAACTTCTTCCTTTTTCACCTCTTAACCCGCGCCACTTTTTTCCCTTTTCAGAACACACCATTACATTTCTTCACTTGTCAACTCATGTCAAACTCCTTGAACTTCCAATATAGTTTTGTCCTTCTATTTTTTGTTCTCTTTTTCTTCTTTCTATTTTTTTTGTTTTTCTAAAGTTATAATGAAACAAAAAAAAATTGTACAGAAGAAAAATACCTTAAAGTCGACACATGCCCAAGTGTTGTTTGAGGAGCTCAAACGCAGCAGTATCCAACGGTTTTGTGAATACATCTGCAAACTAATCACATGTTGGAACATATGCAACTACCACTTCATTTCTTTCAACCAGATCTCAAATAAAATGATGTCTGATGTCAATATGCTTTGTCTAAGAGTGTTGAACTGGATTCTTCGATCTATCAATCGCACTTTTGTTATCACATAAAATCTTTAGAGGCCCTTGTTGAATTCCATAGTCATTCATCAGTTGTTTCATTCATAGTAATTGTGCACAATAACTTCCAGCAATAAAATATTCGGCTTTAGCAGTTGATAAGGAGATCGAATTCTGCTTCTTACCATACCAAGAGACCAAATTCATGTAAATAAAGAAGCAACCACCAGCCGTACTTTTATGATCATCTGCATTACCAGCCCAATCAGAATCATTGTAACCAATTAGACACGAATCTTGATTCTTAGAATACCATATTCCATAATCAGAAGTCTCACTAACATATCGAATAACCCTTTTGAGTGTAGTCAAATGTGATTCCTTTGGATTAGCCTGAAATCTTGCACACACCCCTACGCTGAAACATATATCTGGTCTACTGGATGTAAGGTACAAGAGACTCCAAATCATACTCCTGTATGATTTTTTATCAACTGGAACTTCATTCTCATCCTTCCCCAATTTGTCTGTAGCCGCTATTGGAGTTCATACAGCTCGAGAACTACTTAGTCTGAATCTCTTCACTAGATTCAAGGCATACTTTCTCTGACTTATGAACAACCCGTTCTTTTTTTTGTTTTGTTTTAACTGTTGCCCTAGAAAGTATGTGAGTTCTCCAACCATACTCATTTCAAACTCAGCCTTCATCAGGGATACAAAATCTTGTACCATAGATGGTGCAGTAGAGCCAAACACAATATCATCCACATAAATTTGTGCAATCATGAGAGTTTTCAAATTCTCTGCCATGATCTCTTTGAATTCGAACAATATTTTTCTACTGGACTTCATTTCTCTGTTTGCAACTTTATCACCAATCTTTTGAAGACATCCACAGTATCAGATTTTTCTTTCAAAAAGGCTACCCAAGTGTATCTACAAAAATTATCAACACAGACAAAAATATACTTCTTACCACTCACACTAGGTGTATTGATTGGACCCATCAAATCCATACGTAGTAGTTCTAGTATTTTTGAGGTAGTGATACACTAAACTGAAGAGTGAAGAGATCAAATTTGTTTACCTTGTTGACATGACCCGCAGACAATTCTTTTTGTGCTTGTGAGTGTAGGCATACCTCGTACTGCCTTCAAGTTGGCAATTTTCACCAAGGTTTTGTAGTTGATATGAACAAGATTTTTGTGCCACAAGGTTCCTTCATCCTGTTTTGAACTGAGACATCTTACCTCTTATTCCAATAGATAACAGTTGTCTGATGATCGGATTCCTGATAGAACTTTATCTTCACCGTGTTTTACTATGCACTTATCTTTCTAAAATTCAACAGTCATGTTGTCATCACATAATTGACTGATACTCAGTAGATTTGACTTTAGGTTTTCAACGAGCAAGACACTATAAAATAAAGGGAATCCTTCAATATGCAATTATCCCTTTCCAACCACTCGGCTCTTTTTTCCATCGCCAAACGTAACAAACCCACCATCATAAATTCCTGGGTTCCAGTCATGTATCTAGATCACCTACTATGAAAGTATCACAAGTTTCTAGATTGTGTCATAAGAGAAGTATGAGCAACAAGGAAAGTACTAGTACGTTTAACAATCCATACCTTTCTAGTCATCCTTGATCGTTGAACATCGTCTGTGTTGGAACATGCAGCCAGTTGTCGCCCATTCATTATATCCCTGAGTAATCGGAGACATTGTTCCTCAGTATGGCCATGATACACACAGTAGCTACATATGAGAGGTTTCCGTTGACTAGTCTTAGTAACCTTTCTCTTTATCTCCGTCTTGAAATCAACTGTGCTATCTGAAGGATTTTCATAGTCAATTCCTTGTCGATCTCCAAAGTTCTTTCCCATAGTCAAAATATCATCAAGTTTTACCTTACCAGTTTTTAATTTGGTAATTTCTTCCTCGGCCATCTCGGCTCTGTCAGTCGTGGATCTTAGACTCAATGTCAATTCTTCAATCTCTCTTATGAGTTCATCAATCAGAACTAGCAATTCCTTCTCCTTCTCAGCCAATTGATTTTTCTCCATCTTCAATTATTTGTTTGTGTTAACATCTTTTAACCACATGTCATACACATTTTTATATGTTGTGTAGATCTCTTCATCACTCACAACTGGGCCTTCATCATCACCGGATATGTCGCTAGAACCAGTGTTGGAACATAGAGTCTTGTCCCCCTTTGATATGTTGGATCATACGTCATTAGCATATGATCCATTGTGAACTTTTGCTTCAAATGCCACATGATTGCTTGTAAGTTCATCTTCATCTTTCTCATCTTCATCTTCTCCATCTTCACTTCGTGAGGAGACATACGATTTCCCTTGCTTTTTTGGGTATTAGCACATTTAACCTGGATATGCTCAAATCCTTCACATTCTCTACATTGAATTCTTCCTGATTGTTTTGCTTCACCACCTTGATTTCTAGAGGACCGTTGATTTCTTTGTTCCATTTGTGATCCACGATTATTTCCAAAGTCTCGTGCCCGAGGTTTGTTGCCGCCAAATCTCTCTTGAGTTTTCTTGTTCACTATCGTCTTCAGCATTCTTGAGAATTTCTTAGTGATGAGTGCAATCTCTTCGATACCATCATCAATATCAAATTCATGGTTGTCCCGTGATGACAATTCTTTGAAAGCTAACTCCTTCTGTACTTTCTTTGCAGGCTGTTCCATTGTCATCTCGTACGTCTGTAGTGTCCCATCAATTCATCCAAGGTCATGGTGGCTACATCTATAGCTTCTTCTATTGCTGCAACTTTCATTGCAAATCTTTTATGCAGTGATCTCAGAGTCTTTTTCACCAATTTCGATTCCCTGTAAACCTTTCCCAGCTGATATTCCATATTGGAGATATCTCTAAGTTTCCCATTAAATGTAGCAATAGTCTCATCCTCCTCCATTTTTAGTTCTTCGAACTTTGTAGCCAACATCTGTAGTTTTGATTCACGTATGCGTCTCTCTCCTTCATGGACAGTCCGCAAAATGTCCCAAGCTTTCTTTGCTTGGTGACACGTAGATATAAGTTTGAACAGATTTTCATCCACTGCAGTGAATATAGCATTCAACGCCTTTAATTTGCCAACGAAACCTTCAGTTCATCTGGGGTCCAAGTTGACTTCTCTTTAAGCTTCTCCTTCCTTGTACGTGATTCCCCTTCTTTCTCCTTTGAGCTGGATTCAACATCCTCAGTTGGATGACTCCATTCGGTTTCAACAAAGTGTCAGGCCAGTTCATCCAATGAGTTGACAAACACTCTCATGTGTGCCTTCCAATAATTATAGTTGGTTCCTTCCAGCAATGGTGGTCGAGATACTGAAGCTCCTTCTTTGGTCACCATGGTAAAACCGGATCACACTTTCCTTGAACACAACCAAGGTAAGAATAAGTGACTCAGCTCTGATACCAATTGAAATTTAATTTTACCTAATTAGCTTAATTATTAACGTCATGTTCCAACATAACCTATCTAACCAAGCATGTAATAAATTGAGACAAAACACACAAGATTTGGTTACGCAGTTTGGTGAAATCCACCTACATTTGCAGGGTCTGACCCAGTTTAGAATGAATCCATTAATCAGAAAGATGCAGTACAAAGTACATCATACAATTTACTTATCTTCTACTTATTAATGTATGAATTATGCAAGATCATCTTACTACCGATCTGCCTTGTTCAAACTCCCTTTGACCTCGAAACTCGTCGATGCTGGATCTCCTCCTCCGGAAGAATTTAGGTATACGATTCTGAACTTGATCAACATGTTACGGTATGTTGGAACATATGTATACTGGCTCTCACAATACTCTTGGAAATATATGTAAAATATGTGTGCAGATTTTTGCAATTAAATTCGTAAGGATTAGAGCCGTGACGTCCTCTATATATAGTCCATTGAGCAGATCGAAAATCTTCATGATCATCTCCACAATATTTCTATTCCTTATCTGCTTCTGAAAATAACCAAATCCCTTAAATAAAGGAATGTACCTTATCTCAAATATCCCATAATATTCCATAAATCCAATTCCATAATTATAGTGATTTTCCATAAACCCTGTATGCTTCTAACACACGCCTAAAACAATATTGCATAAACTCCAAACTTCCACAAATCAATATCACGCAATATTCTGTCATCCGCTAAATCCTTTTTAGGCTTCAGCTTTCTGTATGTTCCAACATGAAATATTTTTCTTTTTCAAAAGTAGTTCACATATGCAATTTAATAATAAATGCAAATCACATGACTTTACTAAGGAAATTGATGATGTTGAAACTCGGCAAAGACAACATCAACGGAGAAAGGCAAAATTATTGATGAAACCAGTGGTGAATTTCGATGGCAGCTTCGCCGAAAGGCAGGAGAAGATAAACTCCGACGAAATTCGATTACAGCTCCGGTGAGAGGCAAAGAAAGACGGGGTTCTATTTATTTATTTTTTTCAAATTTGCCATCCAAAATCTAAAGTTTATGGTGTTTTCTAAGATATATCCCAGAAACATAATAATTATAATCCGACTCCAGTTTAACTGGCTCCTACTTTATAATTTCACAATATCCATCGGACAATCTAGTAGGAAACATACCCTAATTAATTAGTGAGTATCCTATAAGACTTGCATTATCATAAAGCTCTTAGTGCATGATCACGTTATTCTAAGATCTACTGATTAAAAAAATTGTTCGGATTAAGCAATAATTTAATGTGTTCAGTTCACATGTACTTCCTCTGTTTCACTAACAATGACACATTATTTTGGTGTAGTAATTTAGGAGATGGTAAATGAGTGGATGAAATTGAATTGAAAGAAGAGAAAGTAAAATTAGTGGATGTAAAAACCTTAAACTTGCCATAAATAACATGTGTCATTGTTAAAGAAACATCCAATTTTGCCAAGTGTGCCATGAAACGGAGGGAATATGTTGATATTCCTCCTCCTTTACCTCAATTCAACCAAATATTCGGTGCCTTATCCCAAATTCAAAATTCTGAATTCATCCAATTCTGATTCAACCAGTATTGATTTTCCAATTCAATCAATTCCAATTCTGACCACTGGTCGCTGCAAGTGAGTGAGACAAGGAGGCACCAGGAAGGGGTAGTGGGTGCGGTTCACAATCGTGCAGATGAAAACCTACAACCACGGAAAGAAGATCTACAATTGTGATTCGAGGATGTGGTGGAAGCTTGCAATGGGAGGTGAGAAAGGGGTTCCCAAACAATTTATAGGTGACAGTGACCACATAGGGGTTCCATCGCTTGTGAAAAACAAATCTGCAGCCGTGGATGACCCACGACTAGGACACACCTTCGGCGTCTGGAGCTACCCTTTTTCATCTCTCATACTACAATTTCTAGTGAGTTTTGGGTCTTCTTATTCCAAGTGTATTTCTATGTTCTTTCCCGTGAATTGTATCCATCTGTTAATGTTTGATGATAAAAGAATGGACTAATAAAATTGATTGGATTTGTCTAAGCTATTAGTTGAAGAATGAATTTATTTGGATGTTGGTAAAATTGCACACACGCTATTATTCCACAATAAGTTGTTGTCCGTGGACTATGAAGTCATCGATGAAAAAGGCAAAGAGGAACATCAAGATGTTCGAGGAAAAGACTTTTACTCCAGTGGGGAGGAA